>VXCM01001679.1:0-139909 GCA_014773175.1 Lucifuga dentata
GCTCCTAGGCTTCTAGCCTTGCTACCTTTCCACCTGGTCTCTTGAACACAAAGTATATCCACCTTTAATTATATTTACACATATAAATTCTTATTTTACTTCCTTTCTTTTTCAGTTCAGGATCAGTATGGAGATGAAGAATACATCTTTTGTCAGAGATTCCTCTAATAAAAGCCTCGAGGAAGGCTCCTACAGCAGCTTTTGTGTGACTCGTATGGACGTCTTATCCCCTCTAAGCACACATGATCCACATTGCTGCTCTGTACAGCTCTTTCCAGGGTCTCAGGCCGCTTTTGTCCTTTCTGGGTTAAACAAAAAGATGTTTAAAGATCCGCTTTTGTTACCCGGGGAGGCTTAAGCTCCAGGATACGCTGACGAATGTGTGGTTTACATGCTTCCTGATAGAGATCACACAGAAATAAGAGGATGAGGCGAGATCTGAAACCATCCGCCATCTGGAGCCGTGTACTGCGCACACACACACACACACACACACACACACACACACACACATCACCATTACCGGTGTAACAGCTGGGTGTCACTTTGTAAACAAATGTACCATGTGACCCACTTACCACTGACTGAACAGCCATAGATGGTTTCTGGTTAAAAGCAGGACATAACGGGTGAATCACAGCGTGTCTCAAAGCGTTTTAGTCAAGGGAAAGGCTGTGAGGGCGTCAGAGGGATGACAGCTGGACTAATGAGTAGAGATAGACCGATTATTGGTTATCGATCTTTATCAACTGTTATCTGACTTCTGCTGATGAATCATTGTGGCAGTTTACCTGCAAATAACCAGCAATTTATTCTGGAAACACTAGCAGATGCTTGACTTTTACATATTTCCACGTTCCCAAAAGAGAAGAGATTAGATTTGTTTCTACCTTTGTCACATCTTATTGCATTTACCTGAGTATTTTAAATTCACATTAAATCTATAATATTTATTTAAAGCATCAGGGAATATACAACATTAGCTGTTTTGATTAATCAGCATCAGTACTGGTGTTGGAGATCTCGTATCGGTCTATCCCTGCTTGTTCTGAGGGGTTTGTCGTTTAGGGAAAGGGGCTGGGTGTGGGTGAGCGGTCGAAAGGTTATTGAATAGAAATATCACCTTACCATTTCTTTTCTAACACTCTCTGTCTGCTGAGGTTGTTTATAGAGAGGTAAAATCAGACGTGAGCTCTATCCTGGAAAGATAAAGGTGGAGGGGATGAGAGCTCTGATGAGCTGCAAAGACAAAAACAACTCGTTCGCTTCCAGAAACTTTCTTTTCTGCAGAATGAATTCTTTTGCCGTGCTTGGATGTTCAGGGAAACATGGAATGAAGGGAAGGGATAGGCAGCTGGATAAATGAAAGTTGATGGCTGCTGTTGCAACACATGTTGTGGTCATGTGTGCAAACTTAAAGGACCATACCGCCCATTTTTCATGTTTGAGCCTAATACATTCAATTTTCATACATGTAACATTACTGACAATCATTTCCCAAAGCATACTACTGGAACAGTGAATTAAAAATGTTTTTCCTACCTTCCAGACCGCCACTGGTTTCAGTTCATTCTGCTATTAAAAGCAACTTGTTGATACTTGAAACGTTCTTGGGATAGATAATCCATCATCACCAACAAGACGTGTATTCAGGTTTTTGTTTTGTTTTTTTTTCCAAGTTACATAATTTTAGCCAGTCATCCTCAAAATCTGGACTCTGGTCTAGATTCAGACCGAACCATACTCTGAGCAAATTATACTTTGTATTATTTGTACTATCTGCAGGACATCGATGCGACGCAACGAGTCAAAATTCTCTGCTAAATTATCATCTAAATGTACTTTTGTCTTACTAAACATTTTCTTTGTGGACCTTTAAGATTTGTATTCGAGTACCCCTGGTTTATGCGCAATAAAAAGCACAGAGTGAGTGTATGCCTCCACCGGGGAATATAGTCCCAAAAGAAGACCTGCGTTTATCGAAAACATTAAGCTACCATGACTTCATAAGGCTGCGTAACTATTAGCAGGAGAAACCTGGATTTTTAAGGTGGTTGTATCACTTGAATATTTGATTTTGAAAGATTAAGAGATTTTGCAAAATATCAAGAAACCTGAAATACAGTTTTATCCTTTGGGAAATGATTGTCAGTAACATAACATGTATGAAAATTGAGTATATATATATACAGTATATTAGCCTCAAACATGCAAAAATAGCCGGTATGGTCCTTTAACAGAAAGGGTGGCTAGATAAAGTTAAAAATGAGTACAGGCATCATTAGGCATCATCAGTGCCAATTTTATATCTAAATTTAGGTACAAATACTAAAACACTGATTTTTTTGCGCTTAACTGTTTTATCACAGTTTTCTGCAAACATTTCTCCTTCATTTAATAAATGCATTTAATGTAATAGCAGGTATACAAGAAGTTTAGCTACATTCATGATCAAAATAACAAAATTATGATTTGAAATAGTAAATCTCTGGTAAATGAATAACCAAGCATATAATGTTTAACCATTTTTGTTAAAAAGTGCAGAGGTTCGACACCCAGCAGCTCTCAGCGTGACTCAGATGGCCGAGCGCGATGGTCATTGATGGAGATGGAATGAGAAAGTTGGATGAGGTTCAACATCTGACTCACTTCTATCGGCTTAAGAAGTATTTATCTGCACGTGATGTCACTGCGGTCTGAGTCACAAGCAAACAGCCGAGTACAAATAGATTCTCCTAAAGAGGTCATACATGCCTTTCCATCTCCTCAAAAATTCCATGGGAACACAACAGAGCAACGCTGCCAAGCCACCGAGACATTCTCAGAGCATGACTCGGGTTTCAGGACATCAGCTCCCACATAACGACCAAAAACATTCAAATCTAAAACTGTAAACTCTGTCTTATGTCTGTACTGCTCAGTAATCTCACTTCCTTTAACTTTTCCAAATAGCTTTAGCCGTCTTTGAGCTCCAGGTCAACCGCCAAAGCTCAGGTAAAGGCCGCGTTACGTAACATTACATAACGTCTCAGTACAGTGGGTTGATGAGGGAGAGAGAAGCCAGAAATGAATAGAGAGGATAAAACCTGCTTTCTAAAAGGCACCCTATAAATAACAATTTATTTTTTACATTTAGTCTCTAACGGTTTGTGTGTATCTTTAATGTCTAATAAATTTATTCATTGTGTTTCCCACCTCATTAAACGTTTGTAAAAGCTTTTTACAAGATCATAAAACCCTGCATTGTTTACATGAGGAGGTGGAAGCTGCTCATCTCTTCCTTTATTGGCGCATTAATACCTTTACGACTCATTACTGCCACCAGCTGTCCAAATCCGGAACTGCACACATCAGGTTTCGTCCAGTTTATTCGTCTTTTATTTTCCAACATTTCAGGAACTTTGACATGCAAGTTTTGCAGCTGATGTTCCAGTTTAGGTAAGAACATCCTAAATAATAGGAGCATGTACTACATAGCTTTAATAGATACTGAAAAACTTGTTTCTTGCTCTGTTTTATTATTTGTTTTACTTATTCTATTTTTAAACAGGCTAAAGATACAGATAAAGTGGATTTATCAAGAATATTTCAGCTATTTAAAATATAAACAGTAAAAGCAGGGTTTTTCATAGTAAAAAGGTCCAAGTTCACTTTTTGGAGCCATCCTTTTGCACATTTTTTGGAAAGTTAACAGTCATGATGAGACAGAGACTAAAAGCCTCAATACACCTGAATGCAACTACAAGGCAGCGTTTAAATGCTGCATTTTTTCTACCTGTAACTCATTATTACATCATTTACATCCATCGTGCATTCAAGCTAAACGAAGTGGGAGATAACATGAACGTCTCCATAAAAACTTTTATTTTGTTTGCTTTGTCAGACCAAACGAAGCTATGTTTAACATTTATGAGCTATTTACCTTTTCAAAACAGCTACTGCATTACCAGTGTTTTATGTTTCACCTGTTACTGTGTCTGCATGCCGATTAATTTAAAGAAAATGCTCTTAAATGTTTTTATAAATAGAGAGATTAATGTTTACGGCGTGAGCAGCCATGTTGAAATGACGACTGAACTCGGGTTTTATGGAACCTTGCCTGACTTTCCAACTAGGAATTTTTTTTTCTTCAACTTTTCCCAGTCAAAGGTTGGAGGTTCTGAGTTTAAGTCGAACGAAGCAAAAGCAACAAGTTCAAGTCCGTTCTCTGTTGCTGAAAGGCATTCTGGGAAATGTAGGAGATTACAGCAAAGCATGCTGAGGTCAAATGGGGGAAAAAAAAAAAACAAACTTCCAAGTATCCCTGAGAAAATAAGATCTAGCGGAGGATGTTTNGGGGGAAAAAAAAAAAACAAACTTCCAAGTATCCCTGAGAAAATAAGATCTAGCGGAGGATGTTTGGAGTGACGCTGAGCAGAAACCCGTCCACCACATTAGCCTGCAGGATTAGAGGTTTAGCTGCTCGCTGTCACAGCAGCTCGCCTTTCCTGTCGTGCAGGCAGCACGCAAGGACGAAACAAAATAACACCGAGCAGAGAGCAGGTAGTGAGTGTTTGTATTAGCATGCGAGGAAACAGGTCAGATTTGAGGTCATGAAAATCAACGAGGGCAGGCTGGAAATGGAGGCGTTAATAAGGATGAGTCAATCTTCGCTTACCTCTGCTCCTCTTCAATCTCCTCCTTCGTCATCAGCGTCTCAAACGTGCTTTGTTTCTTGCCAACGGTGAACTCCACTGTTTCCTCAGCGGCAGGCACATCTGAAACAGACGAGATGCAAAGATTGAGGCCAAATATAAAACTTCAAAGTTTTGAGAATATCTTTTTAGTTAAACTATCAAAACATGGACAGTAAAATCAGCAGCAGCATTATGTCCAGTGATCGGATGGCTGCGCTTTGCTAACAATTTAGCATGAACTATTTTAAGATAAAACAGCTGCTGTACTAATATGTTAGCATCCATGCTTATACTGTACCACGTATTTATGCTGAGGGAGTCTTAGCTTAGCATTGTTTCAAAGAAAACATAAAACGACGTAAGAAAATTTAAGAAAAGCTCTCACACATCTACTGAACTTTTATAACATTTTTTTTTTAATTAGTCAGTGTTTTCAAACCCAGACCATATCAAATATGACTAAAATCATGAATAATTCTCATTACCACCTTCCATTTCTGTGCAAACGGAGAAAATATAGTCTCGTTGTTTAAAAATGTGTTATATTTGTATTATATTTGATTTTGATGTGGCCAAACTGCCTTACTTGTCTTATTTGCATATAATTTGCCACAGTTTTAGAGCCATTAGTTTCTTCTTTCTGAGAAAACACCAGCTGCCAAATCATATAAAAAACCTGAAGCATAGAGCCCATTTTCCTTAGCTAGGTGTGTTTTAAAGTATTAGCATGCTATACTGTGTGTGTGTTAAACTAAATGTGTTGTGTGTTGGATGGATGGATGAGTTTGGTTTTTATGTTCTCATCCCCTTTTTTATTTGAATCCCAGTGTAACATGACAAACGTATATTCTATGAGTGTATGTACGTGGACACACACACACACACACACACCTGTTGTAGTTATACCAGGACTGCAGGCTGTAGGCACATAAAGTGGATTTAATAGGCTTTACCGAATGTTCTAGATTAGGCAGACGGCTACTCTGTACCTGATGATACTAACTGATTCCACCATAATACACCGACTCAGTCTGTGTCACAAGTGGAAGCAGAGAAGACAACAAACCAAGACTGACCATTGACCGTTATGTGCTTATTACAATAGAATTCTCATCTGAATAAACAGCCGTTGCAGGTTTGACTCTCACAGAGACCATAATAATGATGGCGGCACGGTATAAACTGCAATGTCAGATAATAATATTGTAATTCAGATTGTAAGGCTTACGGAAACCAGTTTCCTGAGCAATTTTAATCTTATGGGCAGAGGATTTCCTGTTTAGATAAATCAGAAAAAATAATATATTATTTTCCCATAAATGTATTGAATTATAATCTTTTTCTAATTCCAATACAACCAACACTGCATATCATTCAATTAATTGTTCTCTGGAGAAAACACAATTATACATAAAAGCCTGATTCATTCTTCACTCGATAAGCCAAGAGGCCTAAAAGGAAACTCTGCTGTATTGGCTCTTCCTGGAAATGAGTTATCTGCTCTGCACAGCCACAGCAATCGCCTGCGAGAACGTCCACTTTACTGCAGCAGAGTAAACAAAAGAGGCCTCATACATACAAATCTAGTTATACTAATACAGGACAGAAACACAGACGTCGGGCTCAGCTCAGGGTTCCTGTACTGTTGTGTATTTAGTTCCTGGAAACACTTAAAGTAATTACGACTGATGAGAGTAACTGAAAGGTCCTGACTGAAAGAAGAAGGACAGACACTCCCAAATTCTCCCACTGATCGGCTAAATGTGAAGCTTTGTTAGTTACAGTGCTTTTGTGACATCATCGCCTTCCGGATGATCTATATCCATAACTCATGAAAATATGTCAGAACCCACCGAATCAGCATTATGGTAGCTACACATGGTGGTAGCTGTGTGTTTCTAGACCTATTTGTTACTGTATAGCTATGCCATACATATGACCCCTGTCTAATTATATAGTTCAACCCACCAGAATCTGGATCTATATCTGAATCTGGGCTAAATTGCACCCTGTTGACTGTCCATCACAGGATACACGGGCCTGAATTTTTTCATTAAGATTAGCATTCTAGCTTTCGCAAAATATGCAAAGATGTTGACAACACCCTATTGGCAATATTAAAGAAAGCCAAAAAAAAAAAAAAAAAAAAAAAAATCAGAATCTAGAATCTGATTCCTAAGGAGCCCTTAAAGGGACATAGGAGGAGTAAAAAATATCAGTGGAAGGAAAAAAATAATGAGGCCTTTTGCGAGATAACGCAAAACTTTTGCAAGATCTCTTAAAAGTACTGTGTTATCTCCAAAACTTTTGCAAGATAATTCAAGTGACCTGGATCCAAGCACCAACTGAATGCCTTTATATTTAAGTAAAGTAAAATATACAGTAAGAGTACATCTCGACAAATCGTTCCATTGTTGCCTAGCAACGGCATACATTAGAGTGACCTATATATACTGTCACACTCAATGAAGTTGCGTTATCTCGCAAGTTTTGCATTATCTTGTTAAAGGACTTGCTATTTTTTTTCCTTCCACAGATTATTTTTCCTCCCATGTCGCCTGAGGGGCTTCGTAGATTCCAGATCTTCTTCAAAATCAACTGTTTCTTGACTCAAATCCCAACTACAAAATTTCATCAAAATTTGTCCATTTCTTTTTGAGATGCCCTGCTAACACGCAGGCAAAGAAGTACCATTTTGGAGGTGGTAAGTAGGTAGCAAACGGTAAATATCTAGTCTCATGAATGCTGGAGATGTACTTTGTAATGAAATAAATAAATACAAAATGTTCTCCTCTTGTTGCAAACTTTCTGCAGGTCTAATGTACTCAGCTAAGTTTCTCTTCATGAATATGGAGAGAGCAGTAAACAGAGACCTGCCATCCTCTTATCACCTCCGTGAGGCTTTTTGACCATGCAATGATTCACAGTTTGGCCCTGTAGCAAACTTACCAACATCCTGGATTTCCTCTGGTACCAGTTCAGGCTTTGATCCACAGATCAGATGAGGAATGGGCTCGTGTTCAAGTTCAGGTTCAGGTTCAGGTTCAGGCTCAGGTTCCGCCTCAGGTTTGGCCACGGGCTCAAGTACGGGTTCTGGTTCTGCATCTGGTTCTGGGGAAGGCTCTCGTACTACAATGGGTTCTGGGGAAGGTTCTCGTTCTGCAACGGGTTCTGGGGAAGGCTCTCGTTCTACAGCAGGTTCTGGGACAGCTTCTGGCACTGACACTGGTTCTGGAATGATTTCTGGTTCTGGTTCTGCTACTGTAACAGTCTTTGGTTCTAGTACTGGTTCTGGAACGGGCTCTGGTTCCGGTTCAGGCTGAAAAGACAAAAGGTTCAAAAACAGTTAACTTCTATGAGGAATCTTGACAAAATAAACAAAACTGAGGTGTTGACTGTTGATAGTTTTGACTTTGCCAACATTCAACACCTCATTCATACTATATTACAGTATAATACAGTATGTGGCAAAAAGCAAAAATAGCAAAAAGTATGTGTCCCTTACCCCTTAGTTGGAATTCAAGGTATTGGCATTCCTAAAATTAAATTAACTATATTCTGGGTTCAAAAATTGCCAAATAGTCTTAAATGCCTTAAATAGTACATGACAAATACCAGTGTCATCTGCAACAGTGAAAACATGACTCCGGGATGCCAGCCTTAAAGGCCGAGTTTTAAAGAAAAGGCCATGTCTGAAACTGGCAAATAACTAGAAAAGGATAAATAGGCGTGGATGGTAGGGTGTTATGGATGGGTGATTCTTAAGTTTGAGGTGTTTGGATGAAGGATGAGACATTAAACAAATGAAAGGATGATGGAGGATTGAACCTCTGGGAAGAGCTACAGAATATGAATATCTTCAAAAACTGAAAGCTAGAATCAGCAAAGGTCTGCAAAGCTACAGTTGCTGCAAATTGGAGGATTTTTTGATGAGTGTAAAGTCTGATGAACAGAACGACGATCAAATACAAAGAATTTTCTGACATTGTCGATGTATTGTCAGTGTAGTTTCTGATCAATTTAACTCCACCTGGGTGAATAAAAGTATAAATTTCTATTAAACACATGAAATTTCTGGACGATTCTAAACTTTTTAGTAACTTTTGTGCAAAGGATAAAACATACAGGAACATGGTTTAGAAGGTGTAACTAGCTATGTTCCCCTAATAGATTTCAGATTAGAAATAACAGAAGAAATTTGCAAATAACTAATATTAATAAAAATTATCGTGCTTTGCTGAACAGCCTGCTGCAGTCAGAGTGCTGAGCTGACATTTGACCTCTGATGGCGTCGTGTCCTGACAGGCTAACGGCTCTGTGAGGGAAGACTGTCACTTACAGCGCTTTGTTAAGATGACATTTCCAACATGTATGTGCTGCCTGCTGCTGACATGTAGGACAAGTAAAGCCCTCTTCAACACACTGGAACCTGTCCTTCCTGGCTCTGACAGCTCAGACATACGCAGACACACACACACAAACACACACACGCTCATCTATCTTTACAATGACGACCTCAAGGCCTCCCTGCTCGTCTCTCCTGCGCTGATGCACCTGTCTGTGAAGTGCTGAGGTTGCAGATCGACATTCGAGCTGCAGATCTGGTTTCTCTCTCTCAGCTTCTATACGTTCACAAGAATCAAACATGGCGTGGTGAACAATTCAAGGCTGTGACTTAGACGGTGACCAAGGAAATCATTTATGAGATGAGAAAAACTACGAATGGAAACCATATTTTTAAAAAAATGATTCTTTCAGCCATGCCATGATTTTGGAAGTAGAATAATTTGACTTTTGACCTTCAGCGACTACAGATTTGTAACGACTGTATGTTGGTTAATTTTTATGTGCATAAGAATTCCTGTTCTGTTATTCTGTTACTCTATGACACATAAGATGATGAAGACAACTTTTCCCAACTAAAGCCACCCGATAACTTTTAAATGGAACTTTTCAAAGTTGTAGTAACCCTTGCGATGGTCAGTTTTACTCTCTACAGCCACAAAACCATTTATACTGTTGTTTTCACATTAAATAGTGTTTCCCATTACCAAAAAAAAAAAACAAAGAAAAAGAATTTGATGTGTAAAATCAGTGAATTTCCCCTTTAAGTGAGATTATAATATCCAGTTTCCAAAACAAATTGTCTTGTTTTGAGATTATTTTTTGATTCGAGAATGATTTGTGTCCATCCAGTCCAAGTTGATTTGGCATTGGGAATTTTTTTTTTTTTCTTTTGCAAGACCAGCAGATTTTTCACGACTTCTAAGAAAAGCACTTTTAGGACTCAATGAAAGACATAAATTACTTGTTAGGTTCTCAAAAGAGAAACTTACAAGTAAGAACAGAATTAACACAAACTCCTGTTGGTCAGTCAGTACCAGCCGTGCCCCGACACACACTCACACACACCCGTTCTGGGCATCTCATGACTCACTGCATTGACAACTGGCAGCATCACAGTAGGTGGGACCGTGGATTCCATTTATTCCTGACTGGCCCCGTCTGGTGCCTGGGGTCATAATCCCACAGCAGCCTCAAAGTGGAATGGCATCCATTTAGCAGGAAATGCTGGTCACTTCCTCTCTGCTGCTGAATTCCTGAGCTATGAAACACCCAAAATAACAGACACGGGCCTGGCTGACAAATAAAAGCATAAACTGTGTGTTGAAGCAAACATGAAAAGTCCATTTTTTTGCTTTTGTCATGTCTCTCACTCCTAAATTGGTCAAATATGATTCTTGGATGAGTAAACCCAACATGACGTCACTGTGTGTAATGCTATTCCTTGAGTCATTGATTATCCCCTTTAGACAGCCAAAAAAAAAAAAAAAAAAAAANAAAAAAAAAAAAAAAAAAAGAGAAAAAGAAAAAAAAAGAAACTTAGTAAGCATAAATTTGGAGGAGTGTGAGTCACCTCAACCTCCATGACCTCTGAGAGCATTTTCTGACAAAGATATCCCAATCTGTAACCTGACACTCAGTGCTTCACCCATAAAATCCGATAAAATCAGATGAAGGGCGTCAGATGTCTCAGCATGTGGAAAATTTCGTGAATGCCCTAGTCAATCAGACAAATAAAAATTAAGGTGTTGCATGATCCCGTTTTGAAGGAAAGGTCGTGGAGGACCTGAGGCAGGTCATGTGACACCTTCTTTGGCTCCGCGGAGATCAGAAAACTGTCCTGATCAGCCAGGATGGAGGATGATGGCACATTTCTCTCCTGTTACAGGACATGGAGGCGTTTCCTACAGAGCTCTGATTGCTAATCACTTTTGTAGTTTGGTTATCTCATGATCATACTTTTTTTTTTTTAATCTCAAGACAACGAATGATTCTCTTATTTAGTTTCTTAAGCTTGTTTTCTCAAGATAATGATTCAAATCTAATGTTATCCTGAGATATGAAATGCTGATTTATTATATTGATCTCAAATTATCTTAAGATAACAGTTTAAAGGACCATACCACCCATTTTGCACATTTGAGCCTAATATGTTCAATTTTCATACATGTTACATTACTGACAATCATTTCCCAAAGCATACTANCCTAATATGTTCAATTTTCATACATGTTACATTACTGACAATCATTTCCCAAAGCATACTACTGGATGGTGAATTAAAAGTGTTTTTCCTACCTTCCAGTCCACCACTGGTTTCAGTTCTTTCTGGTACGCTATTAAAATCAAATTTTTGAAGTTTTGGGATGGGTAATCCATCATCGCCGACAAGACGTGTATTCAGTACTTTTTTTTTTTTTTTTTTTNTTTTTTTTTTTTTTTTTAGAAGTTTTGTAATTTTAGCATTTAAGTGCAATAAAAAGTGTGATTCCGCCAGGAAATATAGTCCCAAAAGAAGACTGTGTTTATGGAAAATTTTAAACAACCATGACTTCATAAGGCTGTGCATCTATTAGCAGGCGAAACATGGATTTTTAAGGTGGGTGCATTGCTTGAATATTTGATTTTGAAAGATTAAGAGATTTTGCAAAATATCAGGAAAGCTGAAATACAGTTTTATCCTTTGGGAAATGATTGTGTGTAACGTAAAATGTATGAAAATTGAATATAGGCTCAGACATGCAAAATGGGTGGCATGGTCCTTTAAGCTTCCATAGTTTTGTAGTTTATCCAAGTTGATTTCATGTCAGCCTGAGGAGAAGGAGGAATCCCAAAAGAAAACAGAATAAAAATGGCAGAGGAGGCACAAAATAAACCTGTGCATAAGTGAGCTATTTCATGATGAGGAGGAAACGGGTGGAAAATCTCAAGCTTATTACATAATTAAACAATTTTTCACACTTGTAATCATTATTCTTGGAAAAGTGAGCCTAAAAAAAAAACCCTTTCTTTCATTCTGATAGGATAAATCTTATCTGCATGTGGAAGCATAGCATTAGCAGCAGCATGCTGGCCTTAGCATTTGCCCCAAGCTCTCTAAATCTTTCTTTTGCTAAAACTACAGACTTTGCTGAAAGTCCAAAGAGGAAGGATAAAAGTCTGGTCCAACATAAACTTTCTACTGCTGTTGTTGGAATTCTGGAATGGCACGTGAGAAACAACACCATCTGTAATTCTTTCTGCAGGCCACTTTTCCTGTGTGGGAGCTTACAGGATCCCACAGTGAGAGGACGAGGGCAGAGGTCCAAGGCATCTGCGGTCCAATAGACTCTTCTTGTGTCAGCAGCCCTCCATCCCTGCCTTGTGTCTCTGTCTAAACACAGACACATTGTTCGCTCGGCTTGCTGCCTTATCTCAGGCTGAGCTCACCGACGCTGCCCCCATTTATGATAGAAGCGACTTTTATTCTGTTCTCTGAGCCGGTTGGTCTGCAGGGAAATGACTGCCAGACTGTCTCCACAAATGCAGCAGCAGCCATAAGGTGTAAAGAGGGCAGCAAAACCATAAATCAAATTTGGTGAGGTTTCACGCTGCTGTTTAATTTGTCAAGTTTACTCACTTTTACTCCACATCTGTTTGTGTAATGGCACAAACAGAAGCTTCTTTTATGCTTGACAAGAGGGTACACGAGTCCACAGATAAACTGACGCTGCACAGGAAGACATGGCGCTTTTTCACATGTCAGGTTTTATAAAACTCTGCTTGGACGTTCCAAAATGGAGGAGTTTGTAGATACAGGCACCCGTGCCAGATGACAATTCCTGCCTTGAAATCTCACAAAATCTTGGAAAAGACACTGAGATGAGTTTTTGATACACTTCCTCCTACAGTTTGAAATAACATCGGTTTGCCTTGAGGAGAAAACCGCAGAGTAGAAAAGCTCTGTATGGCCATTCATCACATTTCTTCGTCAGGCTCATATCTGTGCAGACGTCCGTGCAGAAAGCATGATTTCAGCCTTGAGCAAAAACCTTTTAAGTTCCTCAAAGCAAAAGATTCTAAAACTTGCATAATAATTCTGTGAAACCACATGAAGTTGTTGAGCTTGGCAGCCTGATCAAGACCAAATGTGCTCCTCTTTTTGGCTGGAAACTCACCAAACCCCATTTTATTTGGAGTGTACTGCCAGCTAATGTCACATGGCATTTCAGAGGCTTGTCTACCAGCAGGAAAACCAAACCCTATGGAAAAAAAAAAAAAAATCTAAGTATTATCTATAAAGGTTCTCAGCCATCCAGGTGACTTGCTGGGTCACACTGGAGCCATGTGACCATCATTATGAGGTGTGAACAGAAAATGTTGGTTAACTGAACACCAGACTCAGAACTAAAGAAGCTACTTAGATTAGTGAAGAAAGGTCAAAACTAAAGAGGAAGTCCAGTTGTTTTGACCTATTACTGACAGATAACTCAAATTTTGGAGGATTTTATTTGTTGTTGATCTGAAAAGTGTCTAAATTTAACCAGATGTTCCTTAAATTTGTCATTAAAGATGGAGGGTATGATCATATTGGTGAAGTGGGTGTACCATTAAATGGTTCCCAGTTTGAAGCTGGATCAGGACCTTCAGGCAAATGTCAAAGTTTGTGTGTCTTCAGTGTTTTGGTAAGACGAAAAACCGAGCTTCGGTGCAAAAGTATAGAATAAGAATATAGTATTTCTTCCTCGATGCAAATAAATAATTACAGAACAACACATGCACTGTATGTTAGTCACTTTCTGCCTTCCAGGTTGTCTGTTAAAGGCTCCGTTACTGGCTTGTGGCCTTTACAAAGAGCTGCTGTTAGCTCGCTTTCACTGTGGGATTAATGTAACCTTTAAGGGTGGGAAATGCTTTTGAATGCACTCTTTCTATCGCTCTTTCTCGCTCCATCTGTCACTGTAAACTCCTGACTTATCTGGTAAACCATTTGATATGTGTGCTTCAGCATGGCCAGAAAAGACCAAAAATGCCTCCCATTGGTGAGTTAGAGGCAGGTCGGGGGAACATTAGCTATCTGCAGTATGAAGTGATTGGTTTCTCCCTTTACTTGAGTAAGAGTAGTAATGCCACAATTAACGTCTTTCAATCCGATTTTTTCTGAATTAAAATTTAACACCATATCAAAGTGTTAAAGTTGTCGAGTATAACCTACAAAGAAAATCCTCAAAAGTGGATGTATAAAGTTTTCCACGAGATGAGAGAAGTAAAAATGGGAAAGAAAAAGGAAGTGTCAAAGGATAGAAATACTGTAAGGAAGGGTAGAAGGAAGCAAGAAAGGAAGAAAAGAAGGAGGGGAAAAAGGAAAGAAAGTGGGGAAAAGTAGGAATGAAAGAAATAAGAAAATCTAAGAGGAAGGAGGGGGAAAAGAAGAGGAAAAATTAAACTAATTAGATGTAAAATTTGCGTCTGTCATGTAGCTGTCATAAAAAGTAGTGGGGTAAAAACACAATACTTTCCTCTGAAATATATTGGAGTGAAAGTCTAAAGTGTCCAAATATGAAATACTCCAGTAAACTGCACTCAGCTAAAGTACTTAAATGTACTTTGGCCTGGGTTTGATGCCCTACTGGGTTTGGGGAGGAGGAGGAGGAGGAGAAGCAGGAGGAAATACCAAGAGAGGAAGGTCAGACAACAGAACCGCTCCAATGAGTAAACGGCAATGTGGCGCCCATTCCACGCTACAGTTAAAGAATGAGGAGGAGTGTCTGAGGAGGAAACACCATGTCACATCCATCTCCTTCATGACTCAGATTTAGTTTTCTCTTTATGGGACAACATGTGAGACATATGATATGAACGTATAGACAGACAAATGTCTTTCCTATGTACAAAAATACTTTGAAGAGCAACCTAATGCTACTGAGGGAAGAAGTACTCGAGTCCTTTGCTTCAGTAAAAGTAGCTATGCTGCTCTGTTACAAGTTAAAGTACTGCATTAAAATGAAAAAAGTAAACAAATACTAGTAATAAAAAGTATTCAAGTATCCAAAGAAAAAGTGAAAATTTCATCCATTTAGATCAGCTGAGGAAGGAAAAGAAGGAAAGGAGTGAGGAAAGCAGAACAAAAATTAGGAAAGAGGCCAGGAAGAAAGGAAGGAGGAAGTGAAAGAAGGAAAAGAACAAAGAGAACAAAGAACGGAAGGAAGGAAGGAAGGAAAAGAACGACAGCTGTCAGATCAATAGAGCACAAAGTACATTTCCTTCTGAGAAATCTAGTCAAGTAAAAGTAGAAATCGATATAGCATAAAGTACATTTCCTTCTGAAATGCAGTAAAAGTAGAAAGTTTCCCAAAATGGACAGTAGCAATACCTCAAACGTGTACTTGAGTAAGTATACTCCGTTACTTCCCCCTCTGCTGAACACTACTCGTGGACAGAGGTATAGAACACTTTGCTCCTTTACTCTTCCTCCTCTTTTTCCAAACCTGATGCACACACACATTATTTCCATATATGGAAGCTCCGTCGCTAACAGCAGCTGGGGATTTTCACAGACAGAGGCAGGCGAGAAAATGTTAAATAGTCAGTATGCTTAACAAATTGTTTTATTTTTCCATGCAGACCTCAGAGTCAAACTGTTATTCATCACCAGCTTTGCTCATTTTGCAAAACCTGCACCATGCATTGGCCTCATATATCCCTGATTTCAATAGCAGAAGACTCCAACCAACATAATGCATGAATTTGAGTGTTTTAAATGCAAGTTTAACTAGCAGTTAGCACGGTTTGAGATGAAGAGTCAGAGCCGATGTGACATGTAACCTTAGAGGAAGAACTACCTGCTAAGCACACAAATGTCAGGGAGCCAGATTAGGCTCCTGTCCTGTGCTTCACACTGTCATAAATCTATCGAGAGGGAACTGACATGAGCTACAAGACGTGTGTGAGACGTCCTGCAGTCCTACTCAACATATGAACAGACATGAACCACTTTGAGCCCGTTTTTAGGGAAGCAACAAAGTTATGTAATCTCCTGTATGTGCATACTGACTTTGAGAAGGAATCTAAGTTTGTTGCAGTGGAGCTAAAAACTTTGATTTTCTCCAAAACTGTGTGGTTTTTTTTTTTTTAGTTATCTTGGGGAAAAAATGTAATCTTTTAGAAACAGTTACACTGATGCAAAAGTGGAAAATGTGGGGAAAAGAGTGGGAAAATGCATTAAAATTCAGTTTGTTTGCATAGATGTGGCTCTTCCATGTTTTTCTCCTAAGTTTTTTTTTTTTTTTTTTTTTAAACCTTCTGGAGAGTCTAAAGTTACTTTTGATACAATGTTTATGGATTTTTGGAGACTTTTTACTATTTCCTAGAATCTCATAGAATCAAGTAGAAAATTTACAACTTTTTTTGCTAGATTCTTTTAGATTGGAATTTTTTTTTCTTGAACAAAGAATTTTTTCAAAAATTGATTTGAGGCTGCAGAGGGTTAAGGAGTTGGGTCTTTTTTTTCCCTTCTTAGAGAATTTGGGTTGGGATCAGCTGTTGAGGGCATATAAAGCCCTTTGAGACATCATATATGATATTGATTTATTATGCTAACAAACATGAAAGAGTCTGCTGATTCTGCATTGAAAGGTAACCGCTAAAGTATGCAATGTTTGGGGATTAAGATATCCAACTTTTAGTTAAAAAGCAGCGTAGGAGCTGGAAAAATGAGTTTGAAAAGCCAGAAATCCCAGCAGCTGATCAAGTGATGATTGATATGAAAGAGTGGTGAGCGATAATGGAGGTAGAGCAGCAGATTGTTGATCAGTCGTAGTGATGTAAAGATGACTTAACCAGTGGCTGAAATGCTACTGGTATCAAAAGTGAGGAATTTTTTGTTCCAAAAAGGAGGAAGAAGGAGAATGGGAGGAAGAGCAAGAATCTCAGAAATGCATC
This sequence comes from Lucifuga dentata, assembly GCA_014773175.1. Classification (NCBI taxonomy): domain Eukaryota; kingdom Metazoa; phylum Chordata; class Actinopteri; order Ophidiiformes; family Bythitidae; genus Lucifuga; species Lucifuga dentata. Next base: position 16,941 of record VXCM01001679.1, read on the forward strand.
ACATTTTGAAATGATAAAGAAGCAGGGATTGACTTGTTCAAAAGATCGCAATGGTATGAATTACCGGCTGAAATCATCAGCTGTGAGGTTCAAGACATGAGTATTTGATAACAAAATACCAAGAAAATAAGCAGAAATTATGCAGAAGTCATTTTCATTTTGACTTTGGGTGTGACGCCACCGTTCACGCTGCGGGCTAAAGGCTAAACTTTCCACAGAGCTCACTAAGCGGGCCGGCTCCCACGCAGCTTCTGTCGTAACACACGAGGGTCACAGAACAAGAGCCACTCTGTTTCAGCTGGACAGCCAGCACAAACACAGCAAACTCCTTTATGTGCACGATTATAGGTGCACGGCGATGCTGCATGGCGTTATCTGTGGGGAAGTGGGCGGGACTGAGACGTTTTTGCTTCAGAAGATTTATGAGCATGAGGCTTTTATAGCTAACAGAGCTTCCAAGGAGAGCAGGAGAAGAAAAGCTGCTTCATGTTCAGTTTAGGCAATTTCCCAGCATAGCAGTTAAAGCTCAATATTGCTGTTTTCTTTACCAAACTTGAAAAAACAATATAAACTTGCAATGATTTTTTTCAACATAAATAATTAATTAAAGTTAATCACATCTTCATCTAGAAAGGCAGTAGTGATTAAATTATTATCTGATTAATCAATTATCACATCAAAATATTATCAATTGTTGGTTACAGACTCTTAAATGTGAAGGTTGACTTACTTTTCATCAATTCATATCATAGTAAATTTAATTTAACGCTGAACTCTGTCATTATTTTTTAATGGTCTAATAATTAATTGATTAATTGAAACAATAATTGCTGCACTAGTAGCTATGACAACAATGATGAGTTGCAGCCTTACAAGGGAGTATTCACATTTTGCAGAAAGCTATTAATCCTAAATGAATTTCATTGTTTTATGATCTGTAAAGTCTCTACAAGTTGATTTTTAAAGCGCACTGGAATGAACTGAAACCGATGGCTGCCTGGAAGGTAGGAAAAGCAATTCAAATATGTTTTGGAAAATGATTGACAGTAATGTAACCTACATGCAGGTTGTACTTATTGGACTCAAACATGCAAAATCACTGGTATGGTCCTTTAAGTTTAATATTGAATACCACAGCTTCAGCTTGTAAATATCATGATCTTCGTTAGAACTCAACCCAGAACATGAACAGGGATTATAACATAACGACATTCCAAATATGAAATTTTAACTCGGCACAGTGTTCCTGGTGCAGGAAGATCTGCTGTGTCAGCAGGATGAAATAACACGGCTCTCAAACATCACATGTACCGTGTGGACGTGTCACACCCACTCCTGCCCAGTGGCACCCTAAAGCACCAGGGTGGATTTCAGCTATGTGACACCACAAACGCTAACATGTGTGTAAATATAGGGTGCAGATTCAGCACCAAATATAGCGGTGTGTTCTTTATGACATGCGTGTCCCTTGTATTACAGCTGTGGTGGCACATTCTTTGGCCAGACGGCGTTTAAAGGCCTCGAGGTGAAAAAAAGGAGCTGGGAAAGATGGAACAAACAGCAGGTGAACGAGCTGAATGACCTCTGGAGACAAAGTACATTCGGTCCTGCTGAGGCTGGCAGATGTTGCTGCTGCAGACGCTGCGTGTTTCCGCCGCCGGTGGTCATGGGAATGTCACGCTGTCACATTTATTTGAGTGTGGTAGTAAATAAAGTAAATACTCAGTTAAATATATATGTATATCATTATTAAGGCTCAATACCCGTATTTTAAATCTGTTACTTGTAGTTTCTTAACATTACTTAGCAATACCAAGAAAGACTTGTGGTAAAAGTCATGTAGTACTTTAAAAGACCATACTGGTGATTTTTCAAGTTTGAGCCCAATAAATTCCACTTCCATACACATTATATTACTGACAACCACTTTCCAAAACATGAAACTATATTTTAGTTTTCCTGTTATTTTGCCAAATCCCCAAATCTTAAAAAAAAAAAAATCAAATGCCCAGGTGATACAGGACCATACCAGCCATTTTTCACCTTTGTGCTCTCTAAATAAATTCCCAAAAGTAAACAAAAAAAAAGAAAAATTTCATGTGAAAAAGTGTTTGAAAGCTAGTTGTAATCATGTTTTTAGCATAGGTTTTCACAATATTTAAAACCTCATGTCACAATTATACTGACAGATATTAAAATAGATTGTCTGGCCCGGCATCAAAAGGAGGATTTGATTCCGCCTTTGCCTTGAAACCTGAACAGTTTAACATTTTCCTAAAGATCCATCAGAGTTTGCAAATTCAAATCAACTCTCAGTAAATTTGTTGCATGAGGAAGAGCTGTGACTATAAATAGATGTCAGGTAAGACGGATCGCCGTCCATATCTTGTGTATTGTGAGTGATGTAATTCATCATGTTAAAGGATAAAGATAAACCTCACATTGGTGGAACTCTATAAGCCATATATTCAAATCAAACAAATATATATAATATATATAGTAGTGCTTGTTTGATGTGTCGTAGCAGGAAATGCATCAATACTGTTAATGATGGCTCTGTTCCATTTAATGAGCCAACGTGCACAATGCTAGCATTAGCACACCTGAATGGAACTCGGCCATTATTAATGGTTTAAGTTGGTTTGAGTCCTGGCTGTGCCCGAGCATATCCTGCCCAGGTGTCTTTCAGCAAGGCACCTGTCCTGTAGCCGATCTCTTCAATAAAAGCAGATTGATATGCTTACTTTGACAAGCCCAATTGTCATAAGGAAGGTCTTAAAGGAGCATACCGGTGATTTTGCAGCATTCTGAGCATTATAATCTAACTTAAGATGTATAAAAATTGAATATATTAGGCTCAAACATGCAAAATGGCTGGTATGGTCCTTTAAGGTGAGTGTATCATCTGAATATTTGATTTTAAAAGATTAGAGGATTGGTAAAACAACACAAAAATACAGTTTTAAGATTTGAAAAATGGTTGGTAATAACGTAACATGTATCCAGGTAGGATCCATTGGGCTCAAACATGCCAAACCACCAGTATGGTCCTTTAAGATGATGAAGTGGCTGAGCTGAGCTCTCCAGCTGTCCACTGCAGCTTAAACCTGTTACGTGCATCAAGAATTGGGTTTCGGCTTGGCAGTGGTGCTACTATAATGAGATGAGCTGATTAAAGAAATTCTAAGGAAAAGAGTCCAAAATATGTCTCTCCAGCATTTCTGTCCATCCATAAATCTGTTTATTTATCTTGCCTGGTATAGTAGCTCATTCCTCAGGAAAGACCATAAAAACCCAAATCAACTCAAAATGTCTTTGTCAACACTAAACACCAAGTTGTTGTGTACTCATGTAAAGTGACTCAGAGGGTTAAAGTGAGGTAATTATCAAATGAGTGAAAAATAAAGATATGATTATTTGTAGATCATTAACTTCCAGAAGTTTTGAAGATATAATTTATGTTTAACCACGTCCAACACTTTGTCCACAGACAAGCTGAAGATTATTAGTCAATCAACTTATTAGTCAATCAACTAGCTCATGGATTAAAAAGTTATATAACAATGATAAAAATGTTAATTAATTATGATTAATTAACTTTAGGAACAGAAAATATTTGTTTATTCCAGCTTCTCAAATGTGAGGGTTTTCTTTGCTCTCTTTGCTTTTCCATTTCGGTGTAAAATTTAGATTTTTTTTTTATTGTTTTATTTTTAGCTAGTTGGACAAACAAAATATGCATTTGAATAAGTTTTATTGACTAAAATGACTGTTCAATGGTGAAAAAAAATTAACTAATTGTCCAATCTTTCAGATTTTTTTTGCTAAAATATAGTCAATCAATAATTTATTTAACCCATTTTGATTGTTTTTAATGGTTTTGACTTTAAATTCAATTTAGAGTAGGAAAAAGAACATTTGTCTCTTTTATGTATGTTGAACTTTTTTTTTTTTTACTATTTTTCAGCAAAATAAGCAACCTGAAGTTTATTAATCACCGATAACTGATTCAGATTCTTGATAATTGATAGATTATTGATTTTTTTTTTTTTTTTTTTTTTGAGACTGATTAGAGTAAAATAAGCATCTTAAACATCAGCTGTTGCTCCGGTAACGTGTGATTGGTGTTTGTTAATATATTTGACATCCTAATTGGTTGAAAGATAAAAATACACTTTCTGACCTTAACTTTTGGTTCTGGACCCGGCTGGACGTCCTGGATCTTCTCCGTGGCTCCGACGTTCTCCACTGCCGGGGTTTGAGGTTTGGGACTGGGGGAAACTTCGGGTTCGGGTTTGAGGTCCGCGGCCAGGGCTCTGGATGGAGGGATGTCGTCTCCATAACCCACCTTAGACTTCAGCTTCTTCTTCCCCGCTTCGTCCGGCTTTTTGTTCAGGAGCGACGAGGCGAAATAAACGGCAACAACCGTGAAGAGCAGCGCGGGGATGATGACCATCGGGTCGAGGTCCATCTTGTGTGACGTTCTGAGTTTTATAAAATAAAAAATGAAATGCTGAAAGTTTGTTTCGTGGGTCGGTTTGCGGAGGGGAGTGTGTGTTCGTCAAGCTGCAGCCACACACACACTGAGCAGCATTGCGCACCGTCACAATCTGATTTTAACAGCCTGACTGAACTGCTGGCCAACTAAGCAGATTATAAGCAACAACCACTTCCGGCTGAAGTTTTCCAAATAAAAGCCTTTAATAAAAGCAGGTGAAACTTCCGGTTAAATTTCAAAATGTTTTACAAACTTTTTTGTTGTTGTTTTTTAATTGCCACTATATACACCATATTAAAAACACCATCGAATTGGGAGTGGAGACTGAATTGCAAATTTGGAAATTTAAGTTTATGGTTTTTTTTTTGTTTTTTTTTTTTTACTTCCATTTATTATTTGGTGTAAGAAACTGTTGAAACTTAAATGGCATTTTTCTCTACAGTATTTCTTTCATCTTTGTATGTATGTGAATGTATGGGGCAGGCAGGGTGGATTTCTTTGTTGTTGTTAATGTGTTTACGTTGAAAATACATTTGATAAAGTTTAATACATTTTGAAAAACACTAAAGGAAAAATATAGGAAATTAAGTGAAAAATTGGAAAATAGAAATTAAGATTTTTTTTCAGTTCAGGCTCAAATTGCTTGGAATTATTGCAGAGAACTTGAGTTAATATCTTGATTACATCAACAAAAATAAGTAGCCTACACTGAAATAGGAAAGTTTGTCATTTTGTTAACATTGCCTTCTTCCCCTTTATTGTATATTAATTTACTGCTACCTTTTGTGTTGTAATATATCAAAGGGACATACATTATACTACCAAGCAAAACTTTTTGTTAGAATTGCTAACCATCTGCTCTTTTATACGAGAAACTTCAGTATCTTTAATTAATGACAATATTTTTCAAAGATGAAGTTTTATTTATTCAAGATAAACAGTTTCATATGGAAATATATTTGTACAAACAGAAATTTAACTGCTTTAAATAGAAACTCTAGAAGCTCCTCTGCTTTAAATTAGCCATCAGCTATAAGATATAAACAGGTTTAAAAAAAAAAAAAAAACAGTTCTAATTGGGGAGCCACAGCTTTTTAGTCATAGAAAAGATTTTATTTATTCCATCAACAAAATTACATTATTCACTTGAATCTGGATAACATGTCTGTTCTTCTCAAACATGTGAAGAGTGTCATCTCCTCATATTCGCTACATCTGTACTGACCCTGAAGAGAAAATTAAGTTGATATATGCAAGCAGTATTTCTTCCAGATTAAGGCAGGTTTACCAAGTGTTTGCAATTTTTTTTGTGGAATAAAAAAAAACCATTTGACCAGGAAAAAAAGCCAACTGTGGCTGTTGACATTTTGGGGAGCTCAACTCAGACCAGTTCAGATGATGGAGGAGACATGAGGACAGGAAACCCTTCACCCAGAGACATGAAGCCCCCATGCAGCCTTTCCCAAGGCAGATCGAAGGCACTGTGANAAACCCTTCACCCAGAGACATGAAGCCCCCATGCAGCCTTTCCCAAGGCAGATCGAAGGCACTGTGACTGACCCCAGGGACCATGACATCGCTAAATGCCTTTAAACCAGGTAAGAATGCATTAAAAACGCAGTGACCAAACACGGCAGAACCTCCCCTGCAGCCAGTCACACTAACACACCTCACAGGCAAACAACATGGTCAAAGGGTACTTCATAGGCACTTATGTCTAAGCAACAGATTAACATGTACTGCATACATACACGTACACCAATTAATGTATTCCGAAGTACCTGTGACTGATTTTAAAGGATTCTTTTAGAATACACAAAGCCAGTATCCAAGAGACTCCATGTTGAGCATTGAACAAAACAAAGTCAGACAAACAGGATCTGCCTCACAGGTCTTACTAATAAATTAGTTGTCCTTACAGTGAGAAGAGTTCAGTGTTTGCTTTAACTTAAAACAAGGCTGACACTGAAAAGTAGAGCCTCACTGCTTTTTTTCTGCTTTAACACCACTATGTTAATTAATTTTGAGTTAAGATACACAAAGCAGAACCTGAATAAATGTTATTAAACTCTGCTCTCTTTGCAATATGCCAGCTCTCATGTTCTGACTGTTTTGCTAAAGTAAACACACTGCAAGCAGTACAAGCTAAAAGTCCAGCAGTGCATTCTAGAGTGTGTGTGTAGTGCTCTCTACTGTTATATATCGAGTGTTTGGAGTTTAAAGTAAGGATCGGTGCGACTCAACATTTAGCAAGCCTACCTCATCACATTTTGAAGTTTATCTCATTCGCAGCATATGGCACTAGCCAGGCAGAGCATCGTGAAAGTCAAAATGGCAAAAATATTGGCAATTTTGCTGAAGAAAGAACTATGTGAAATATGGGCACCTGAGAAGAACAAACTCTACCAAAGCAGCCATTTATTTCAGTTTCCCTCCTTAAGGCCGAGCTTGTGAGTATCCAGTTGAGACTGATGATTAAACTCCAAATACAACTGGAGTCGCCTGTATTTACTACAGTATACTACACCTCCAGCAGGCAGGGACTCTCAGAATAAATTAAAACATTTTGCCATGTTGAACCATTAACTGTTCAGTTTCAGTAAGAGAAACTGATACTTTCAGCTCCAGCATGAATATGTATTATCAAGGCAGGTAGAAGAGAGGAAACGAGCTTAAATTACTGAAAGTAGAAAACACCAAAGTGGTGCTTCATGCAGAAATGCGTGCAAAAACACCTGGTAGCCAGTTTTCATTTGGAGGTTCTTACTAAGGAACAGAGTTTTGAACTGAGGATTCTGGCTGGATGGACCAGTTGATCCCATAGGAGACTTTAATTTTATTACAATTTATTAGCTAAATAAAGAGTAGCTGATGGTTTCTTCTGCTTTTGAAGTCTAACGGCACAGATACGTGGCTGCTGGTATTGGTAACTCTGTCCAGGATCCACACCACAAAAAAACTGTATTGATGCAACACTAATACATTTGACAAAACCTTGAGAACAGACTGTAACACGACATGATCTCTAACCGCGTTTAAACCTTTTACGGTGGCCGAATGTGTCAGAATTCACACAGTTGAAGACGTTTAAAATACATCCATCCCTCCACTGCCCCACAAGCTCAGGTACGTGAAAGCAGCTCAGAGCCTTTTAAGACGATTAAACCCTCCACATCAGACCACAACACAGATAAAAAGATTTTCTTTTATGATGAAAAGCACAGTGGTGGCAGGTCTCCAGTGGGCCCACTCCCCAGAGGATCCTCCTCCTTTATCACAAAGCTCAGTGGCAGCCATCTTATCTATAAAGACGGGAAATACAGCAGCGCCTGATGCACTCCTTCAGGGACCCCAACAAATTACAACAAAAGCCTAATATAAGCAGTTAGGAGTTGTTGCTGCTGGATGTGGGCGGGGCGGATCATGGCTGCAGGTCACCGAGAAGAACTCCGCTCCTTGCTGATACAGTCATCCTGGCTGCTGGTGTCTCCGTTAGCTGTCATCCCACAGGTCTTTCGCTTCTTCCTGCGGTGAGACATGGCGTCCCCTTCAGAGCCCGACCCTGCCTGGATGGAACAGAGTGTACACGTGGTTATGGAGGGGGGGCCAGACTGATATAGTATGTACATGTTCAACCTGCTAAACTTACATGGCGCTACAGCATCTGAATTGTGTTACATAACAGCAGTCAAGATGTCTGTCATGTTTTAACACCTGTTGCCGGCAAAATTCATTTTTAATATCCGTGTTGATAGGTTTGATCCTGCATACTGGGGTTTATATAAGCCTGAATTGTTAACGGTGTGTTCAGATCTCTTTGTCAGCAGAACACTGTATGATACAACAGGAATGCAGGATATCTTCTCTTCCATTTCTTCTCCTGCTATATTTGTATTTCATTCAAGGTTAGTGTGGTTACACTGGTGGTGTAAGAAAAATCCAGGATTCTTAAATTACTTAAAGGTGAATCAGTGTTTCATTGATGTCAGTCTAATAATGGTGCTGTACTGAACTTCCTTACATTGGAGGGTGATTCTAATATTTTGTCCACCTCTGTTTACAAATATTAGGGGATCAGAATATTACAAACCCCTCTCAATAGGCTAATCGCAGCAGCATTCCCTAATACCTAACATGATTGCCTCGTGGGATGGGAGGAAACCGGAGCAGAGCGACAACATGCAAACTCCGACTGACTGACACATTTAATGTGTTCATATAATTTTCAACAAGCATCTGACGCATCGTTTGATTCTGGATCCCAATTACTGCTTTTCCACAACACTGTAGCTTTGAAATCTTTCCATTATCTAAAACCTCTCTCATATTGCACACATTTGGCTGATTCCTGATTCCCTGGCATTTAAGTTTGTAATCACTTGTGATTCTCAAATAGAATCAATGCTTTCAGTAATGTAAAACTGTTTTGTTTCATATGTATGGATGTACAAAATAATTCTACTATGTCTGTTAGTATTTTGCACCTACATGTTTAAAATAATTTGCAAGAAGCTGTAAAAAAATGAAAGCATTTTACAATTGTCCAGAATCCTGACATGAGTTGTAATGATTCCAGATTCATGTAGAGAAGCTGTTTGTGGTTCCAGAGATTATTAGGAAATTCTAGATTATTCCCTGGTGCTCTAGAAACTGATGCTTCATATTTACAAAGCAGAGATTAAATCTCACGGTGGAAACTTTGATGAAAAATTACTAAAATAGTATTATTTATCTTTAAAAAAAATTTCCCCAAATATTTGAAATACTAAATAAAGCATCTTAAAATACAGTTTGGTGTTTGTTTCATATAATTTAAAAAACACTATTATTGAATAAAATAGCAAGAACTACTTAAATNTTTTTTTTTTTTTTTTTTTTAGAAAAATTAGGAATCTTGTACATTTTGTCTGTATTTATGTCTGATATAAAAAGATTTTCTCTCCTCCCACTGTGTGTCTAACAGACGGTTGACCTTTCAACCAAAAGGGTTCAGCTGAAAATGTCGGTAGACATTTAGAACAAGACTGAATGTAAGAGGAAACCCCAGACAGGTCAATCTCTCTCTGGTCAGCTTACAGCAAACATAACACAAGAAGAACAATCAATCTCATAGAACACAGTGTTTTTGTAATTCTGCTTGGGTCATGTGGCAACTTACAGTATGGATGCATTCACTATAAACAACCGTATCACTGTAAGTCAATACCCCACTATGGGGCTCCCATGTTATGTTTAGTATTACTATTAATGCCTCAATGTGTGTGTGTGTGTGTGTTGGGGTCAGAACGTACATCAGAGTCAGAGTCAGACGAGCTGGAAGATGAGGAAGAGGAAGAGTCACTGGAGCTGTCTGATGCGATGCCAGTTGACTCCTGCAGGTCCACCTTGTCTGCCAACGCTGCCAGGTCAGGTCTCTCCTGCTTCAAAATACTGAAACAAATTTAAGGAAAAAAAATCCAATGAGAGTTTGTGCCTGCAGAATTTATTTCAACACATAAACACACACCTGTATTTAAATCCAAAGTATGGCTCCTTATGAAAAATCAGAATAAACCATGCCAGAATGTTTTACAGACAAATCCCATGATGCGAGTTAAAAACCAGAATGTAGATAGCAAACCTAGAAAATCTACCCAATTCCCAGTGAACACAACTAATGAAAGCATAAAACATAAGTAGGCCATTTTATAATAAGAAAAGAGAACTTTCAACTGTGCATAGTAAAGCAGATTTAATGTACCGTGTACTACTAACCCTGTTTTTGGGCTCAGCTACAAGTTCATATTTTGCCCAAATAAACCTGTCATTATACATTGACACATTTATTCACTGCAGTAGTCATGTTATCGCATCTTTTCCTGCACTATAAAAGAACTTTCACATACAGGAGCCTGAAATGGACTCTAAGTAATCCAGCCTGGCACTAAACCTGCAGTGAGGGTATGAAGCAGACTTCCTGCTGCAGATACTGGCATGACTTTGTGAAAAGCTTCTGTATGCTAATGATATAGCTGTGGCGAATCCTTACCGGTACCATTTCCTGGAGAGTTTGGGCCGGCCTCGGACCGTCTTATGCCACACGATAGGGAAATTGGTGGTGCTGGCAAAGTTCTGAGTGATGGCAATTGTTGTGTCCATGTTGAGGACTACATGCCACCACCCGCCTGGGGACACAGTTAGTTACCATTAACATCACAAAAACACCTGGCTGTTGTTTTGCATTAGCCAACTTTTAGTTGTATTTGTTCATAAAGCGCTTCATAAAATACTGATGCATTGATTGTATGTCACCATCAGCTTTTGAAATCAATATTTACCCAATAATTCTGTTAGCAAAATAAAGGTGGAATACACAACGTGACACACACCACTGGTCACACGCTCATTAAGAGTTCAGCAGCTACAAAGGTGGAATCCAAATGTGTCTAAGGAGCAGCTGAGGGTTTAATCCAGCCTCACTGCCATCTTAAACCTTGTGGGCATTAAGAGAATCTAGGTCACATCAACATCACTCCACGTTGTCTCTTAATCTCATTATCACACCATGCAGAATTCCCGGCTATTGCTGTGTAACGTGTAATGTCTGTCTAAATGGTTGTCATGGCTGTTAGTGCAGCAGCGGTTCTCAGAAACAAACTCAAGCCAGTTTGTCCTCTCCTTGTCCAGCCTGTAAACTGAACAAACAACTACACCTTACAGAAAATTTCAGCGGCAAAGCCAATGTGTGGTGTCTTAAGATGCAATATCACCAATGGCCACTAGATGCTGGCACAAAAAAAAAAAAAAAAAAAAAGCCCTAAATTTAATTGAACATTGCTCCATTATTTAGGAAATATTAATGATTTTTAAAAAAGTATGTTTTGAGGCTTCTGCTTGATTGAAAGTTATCTCAACCTATCGCCTTTGTGGCTGCTCATCTCACCTCAGCTCCACCGCTTTTACTAAATTTTGTTTGATTTCATCATTCCAGTAAATGAGTGTAGACTCATGCCTTAATAAGGCTGACCAATGATCAGCCAAGCAGTGATTTGATTCTGTGCTACATGTTGCAACACTATAATCTGCATTAAAACCTATTCTACATCGTTTTAAACTCTGGTCCTATAGTCGATCAACATGGATATGAAATTTCTATTCTTACAAAAAAGAAATACTTCCTATACTGTAGGTATGCCCCGCCCTCAAAAACAGAAGACTAGGCACAAAGATTCTAATGCACATAATAATGCTTCTTCACTGACCAGGCACAAAAACCGTCTCCCCGGGTTTTTGCAGGATCTCCAGGGGTATGAACTCTGGAGGCCAGTTTGGCTGCTGGGTGCGGGGGTACACCACGTTGAACCAGGTGATTGCTTCATCCTGCTGATTGCCTCCATCGTCCCTCGTCACCTTGATAAGTTCTCTGGGTGTGTTGGTGGGAAAGAGGCACCACCGTTTGTGCCCCTGCACTAAGGCATTCCAGGCACTGGTGCCCAGAGGGTCGATGTGGATGCCAGTGCCAGAGCGGGCGGGGCCCATTACAAACCATCTGTAATGCAGAGAAGATTAGGAAATGAGGCAACATGCTGCTGTCAGTGTAGTTAATATGTTCAGTTCTGTTGATACTGTGGGAGCTGCCTGAATTTCACAAATTTGGTTGATAAGTCAACCAAGTTTTGATAAGCACATTGCTGTACAGAGGATGAGGAGGCCAAAGATCTGTCTGAAATGTTGATATTCTCTTCTTCTACTTGATGAAATAATTCTACCAGAGTATTAAGTTATGTTGTCTTTCATGTTTCGACCAGCTGCCTGCTGCTAATCACCTAAAAGGTTATATAAATATAACCCAAACCTGTAAGGCGGTCTGCGCTTCTCCCCTGCAAACTGAAAGAGATCATCTCTGAAGAAGACAGGCACCTGGTAGTCCTCAAGGAGCTTGCGGCGCTTAGCGTGCTCACCATAGCTGCTGTCAAAAATGTACAGAGGGCTGTCATCCCTTGTTGTTTCCAAGTACTCCACATAGTACTTCATCTTCATTTTAACCGAGTAGCCATCGTTGTCCTCTCCACACTTGAACTTTTGGTTGCGGTACTTGCGTTTGAGGCGCTCCAGAGTCCATTTTTCTCTGGCAGGCCAGCTCTCCTGGCAGTTCAAGAGGACAACAGGCTTGTAAGGCCTTTCAAAGCGTTGGATGAACTCTTCAGGCCTGAGATGCAAGGCATCCACACGCTCAACGTTGTCCTAGTAACAAAGCGCATATCAATGCACAAAGCAAAGGGTGTGTCTTTTTGACAAACAGATAGGAATGCAGCCTAGCAAAGTGATAAATTCTATATTAAAAAAAGTCCTTGCCAACTTTAGGGCACACCCAAACACAATGTTTGAGCACTACGAGTTACCACACCAGAAAGTGATTATTCCACAAATCCATTTGCTTAAATTGTGAACTATGACTAACCACTACACAGCTCTGCAGCAATCCATGAACTATCCAAAACCAAACAAAGGACTGCTTTGTTTTGATTTAAAAAAAAAAAAAGTTACTAAATAAAAATCTGAGTAACATTAGCTAAGACTGAAATTCAGCCAGGAAACTGTGAAACTGCACACAGCAGATTCATGCCAATAAATAAGCCCGGGTTAAATGTGGGCTTGTTAATGTGCAACCATACACAACACAGTATGACTTTATAACACCTATCCTTTGCATTTAAGATATGTTGATAAATGTGGCATGGGTGGATCCAACAAACATAAAGGCATTTAAATTTCAATAAAATTTTAATTACTTCATATATCCAGTGTGAAAACAGTTTAAGAATAGCCTTATAAGAATACTGCTGAAAATCTATGTATTAATTTAGGGATGTTGGAAATACAGTATGTGTTTACTGAATAACAGTTACCTAACAATTACGGAATAAATGTTAATTAACACCATACAAGTATCTTTAAATTGCATTAAATTGTCCCAAGACATATTTTATATCAAATCTGAATCGAAATCGTGCCAATAAAAGAGAGACTGGCATGTTTCGCGATAAGGTGCCTACGTGACCAACTGCACTTGTACCGTGAAACATTAGCTGGTGTAGCAGCTAGCTAACGATAGCTTTGCATGGATGCTCGCTAACACTGAAAGTTACCTTTACAGTCCGGTGTGACAGGTCGAAAATCTCATGATAGCCGTGTCTTATCCAGTCTAAGGAGTCCTTCAGCTCGGGTCTGGCGCTCCGTTTCGCCTCTTTAATTCTCTTCTTGCTCTTATGGTTCATTCCTCCTCCTCCTGGCTCAAAGAGAAAACGTGAGTTATCGCTGCTGCGTTTGGCTAGCTAGCTAATACGGGCTTCACTCAGAATCATTCGCTAGCCTGCACTGTTTTGCTAGCCGGCTAGCTGCGTTAGTCACACAGTCTCACCTCAGTTATTTTGGACAGCAGCAGCAGGAGCTTATTGTGTAAAACACTTATTCGAATCTATATCTACAAATATGGCAACAATTTTGAGCCTATTTGGTTGTCAAACGTAGGAAAGCTACCAACAGCAGCTAGTTAGCCAATAGCCATATGACTTCTAACTGGCAGGCAGTACGATGCAGATGCAACCTAACTTGGTTGTCATTTAAAAACACACCCGCCCATGCTACAGAAATAGAAAACTCATTGGCCACAGCTATGTGACGACCAGAATCGCTGATTGGATGATATAAAGAATAAGTCTTCCCGCCAGTGTAATACGTGGATGTCATTGGCTGTTCACAACTCATTACAAATTTAGGTTGACGGCGAAAGGAAGAGACGCGTTTGGTGATACTTCAGTGGGAACATGCGTTTATGATTATTAAATACAAAGTAAAATTAAGGGAAGATGTAATTAAACAAACTAAGCTGACTTCATGGACCATAACGGATCTGAAACACCCAGCATAGCTTACAAAGTCTTCACATTTGAAGAAATCAAGAACTCCCAGCACTCTCTTACTGTCTCCATACCAGAGGTCAGTTTGTGTTTTCTGTACAATAACCGTTATTACGGTCATCTTATAGTTATATTGGATATTATATTATTTAATATATCCCAATGTGAAACTGTCTGTATTTTCTAATTTGAGTTAACTATTGTCTAGTAATGCTGTGTTCTTTTTCCCAGAGCAAACTTTCTAGCAAACAAACCCACTCAAAATTATGACAATTACATGTTTGCCTTGCTTATAAAAAATATATAAAGAACTGCTATCCTGTACAACTTCATAAACCTCCTCTTCAATTCGGCAATGCACAGTTATTGAATGTTTTTTGTATTTTAAAGAAAAGTTGTACTTGTTCAAATAACAAAGTTGAATTTCTGCAACTGGTTTTCCTCAATGATGCTGCATGGTGGATCATGCATATGCAGGCTTTCAAAAGAGGCTAATTATGTCTTAAATGTATTTTTTGATCAGTCTTTTATTTTGAGGAATATGATAACTAAGGCAGCTTAAATTGTCAGATTTATATGAATGTGGTGTTGCATAAGGGAACATATGGGATATGCATAAGGGATCCTCTGTTGCATATCTTGGTTGTCATTGTTACACAACTGTTACCATCCATTATTTCATGGTAATTGTGATTTTTCTCAACTGTAATCCTCACTTTCAGGTTCTTGATCCACAATATGGCATGTATGTGTGGCCATGTGCAGTGGTTCTGGCACAGTACCTGTGGATGCACAGAGACGAGCTCAAGGAGAAGACCGTGCTGGAGGTGAGAAGCATATTTCAGTACTAAAAGTATTCAATGACATCCAGAAACTGCCATAATAAATGCAACACTTTGATGGACACTCAGTGCTTTCTCCACAGCTAGGTGCAGGTGTGAGTCTTCCAGGTGTAGTGGCTGCTAAGTGTGGTGCTAAGGTGATTCTGTCAGACAGTGCCAAGATGCCACTTTGTCTGGAGAACTGCAGACGTAGCTGTGAAGCCAATAGTCTCCCTGATGTGCTTGTGCTGGGTCTCACATGGGGGGAAATCTCTCCAGATCTTGTTCTCCTTCCTAAGCTGGACATCATCCTGGGATCAGATGTTTTCTACGAGCCAGAAGGTTGATTTTGATTTTTTTTTTTTTTTTTNATTTTTTTTTTTTTTTTATGGCTGACTTTTAATGTATAGGCTAAGTCATTTATATATATTAAAAAATAATAACTGACTGAAAATCTATAACCTATTTCAGATTTTGAAGATGTCCTTGTGACTGTTGCTTTCCTCCTAAAGAAAAACCCCCAAGCCCAGTTTTGGACAACATACCAAGAAAGAAGGTAATTTTTTTTTTTGTCTTTGTTAGCTATATCCCTTTTTAGTATTATATTTTCACTGGATTACCAAGCCATTAAGGGAGGGGGAAACCTCACTCATCCCATCTCCCCATCCACATTTTCAAACTAATAAACTATACTTTTCCCCTTTCTGTTTCAGTGCTGACTGGTCCATCGAAGCGTTGCTGTACAAGTGGAAGCTCAGGTGTGTTGATGTTCAGCTGGAAAGATTTAATGCCAATAAATTTCTTCTAGCTGGCTCAACACTACCAGGTAGCCATACTGTTCAAATGATGATTATTACACTGAATACAGAAGATGAGCTATTGTAGACAAAGTGCAGCCCTGAGGACAGCATTCTAAGTGCATATTTATCATGGTAAAACTAGTATGTTGCCTGATGGAGAAAAAGTCCATGGAAGAAGTTGCATATTTGTAGATCTGAATGTTTTTTTTTTTCAGTGTATAAAAAAATTGACTCTTAAAATTATTGGGTTTAAGTACCAAATATGAATAGTTTTCAAGATGTGACATCTTATCAGCTGTGTAGGTTGTTTTTTTTAATGCTCAGAAAGACATCCATAAAACTGGAATTAAAAGGCAAAAAAAAAAAAAATCAGTCCAGCATAGGCAGAAATTTTGGGTTTATTTTCCTTTGCTAGGCTTATAACTTAGCCTTCATATTTTCATTGTTTCAAGAGCTTTGTTATTTTAGGGATGACACTGTTATATAAATTGAATAATTTTGTCCAAGACATGTCCTTATTTTATTTTTTTGTTTGCATAATAAAACACAAAAAAATAGGATCAGGTATGTTTTGGTAACTATGTTTATCAATGTTAAACACATTTTATTCAAACTGGAAATGTGTGTAAATAAAGTGAGAGATCATTTCAGACAAACAATTTTATTCTAATTCACATTATTTTACATTACCGTAAGAAAAACGAAATCCTACAAAGAGTGAAACTGCAGCAATCATACCACTGGTAGTCACAGAAGCATTCTGGAGAATACTGGGCACATCCAAGCCCTCAGCAGAGCAACACGCCACCTTAACAGCTAACCAGCAATACTCAACTGCTACACAACCGCGCCTAATGCACAAAGAAATACAAGCAGGATTAGAATGATAAAGAAATTAAAGGAAAAAAAAAGTGTTGAGAGGCCAATACATGAGTACACATTCTTAAAAAATAAACTTAGCTGATTTGCTGAGATGTTACATCTGAGATTCTGTAATTCTTTCAGCCACCTAAACTTTAAGGAACCCTCTCAGAGTTCTCAGGCTTTACATTCTTCAGTTATTTTACACCGAATTCCATATGCATTTACATTGGCTCAAATTGAATGGCTGTCCTTCCCGAGACAAAGTGGAGAAAATGAAGTTTGCATGGAAGCGTGTGTACAGCGAAGCAGAGCCTAATAAAATGTGTGCATCAATACAAAAACATACAACAATGCATAAGGAAGTTATAAAAGCAAAAATTCTTTCTGCAAATTATCTCTGTGCATGTCATTTTTCACAAACAAAAATGTAGATGTTATTTTCTGATGGGAGAAAAACAAGTCCTGATGTTTCCAGTTGTATTTCTGTGTGCAAACACAGTAATAAATGAAAACAGATACAAATCGATTTTGAAATGTTACACACTGTATCAGCCTGTGAAACTATTACAAAACAAGATAATATTGCTGTAAAACCCTCCCCATACAGAAATAACTTCTAATCAAAATATGAGCCTAGTACGGTAAGGAAATTAAAATCACAGCAATCAATTAAATGAAACCACTTTGTGGGAGGCCAAACAAAAAAAAAAAAATGTATGGAAGACACAATAACCTTTTCACAGCAGGAAAATCGTTGCTTTGGTGGGATCCAGTCTTGGACTTGAAGTTCTGAAGAATCCACCTGAAAACTTCAAAATAAGAACAGTTAGGGGGGGAAAAATGACTTGCAGAAATGTACTGTTTAACCTTTAGTATTGCTGGGAGACTTGTAAATCCTGCTCAAAAGCACAATCATCTTAAAATCAAACAAAAAGCATCAAATATCCACAAAAAATACACATTCTATCAACCCGTATCAATCTAATCTCTTCTTTAGGCCGTAACCATGTAGGAATTGTGAATACGCCTGCAGCTTTTCCCTGGTTACTTTTTAGACACACCTCATATTTAAGATGTTTGTCTCACAGAAAACAGACTAAATGCTGCAACATTAGTTTTCATCACAGCTTTTCAATCTAATAAACATCCACTGAGGATTCACTGAAACTCATGGCCAGACATGGGAGACATCGGTAATCCAGTCAATCTGAATGAGATTGGTAATGTAATTGTCTGTGCCCATTTATAATAACTGTGATAAAAGGAGAAACCTGCTTTGCCAGATCACAGTGAGAAATGCAAAATCTAAATGTTGGCTTTCAGATACTCCACATGGAGGCACTTGCATGTCAAAGAGGGCTGTAAAACCCCCCAGCTGTTAGAGCTCTGCTAGTACGATGCAAGTTACAGCCAAGTTTTAGTTTTGAGCAGAACAAATAAAAGCTTCCTATCTGATTATGGCCTTAAAAGCACCATATTGGTGATTGTGCATGTTTGAGCCTAATATATTCAATTTTCATACACATAATATTACTGACAATCATTTCCCAAAGCATACTACTGGAACGGTGAATTAAAAATATTTTTCCCTACCTTCCAGACCGCCATTGGTTTCAGTTCATTCTGAAACCAATGGCGGTTTAAAAAGGCTAATAAAATCAACTTGTTGATACTTGAAACATTTGAAACATTCTTGGGATAGGTAATCCATCATCACGAACAAGACGTATATTCAGGTTTATTTTTAGAAGTTACGTAATTTTAGCATTTAAGCACAACAAAAAGTGTGGCGTGAATATATGCTTCCACCGGGGAATATGGTCCCAAAAGACGACCTGCATTTAACAAAAATTTTAATAACTGTGACTTCATAAGGCTGTGTAACTATTAGCAGGAGAAACATCGATTTTTATGGTGGGTGTATTGCTTGAGTATTTGATTTTGAAAGATTAAGAGATTTTGCAAAATATTAGGAAAGCTGAATATGGTTTTATCTTTTAGGATCTGTAATGTAACATGTATGAAAATTGAATATATTAAGCTCAAAATGCAAAATGGTTGGTATGATCCTTTAATATCCCACTACAACCTGCATCAACAACAAAAACTCATATGCAAACGGAAATGTGTCATGTTGAAAATGGGGTACAAGGATAAAAATGGGGACTGAACAAAATGGAACTGACATTGGAGAAAAATCGGACAAACCTTGGTTCCCCTCAAGCACCAGCACCCCCTGGCTGGTGACCCAACCTGGAGCACAGTATTTCCAGTGAGTGGGGGGGGGGGAGACAGACGTACCTCAACACCAAACCCCAACAATGACTGCCTCCACCCTGCTGCACAGAAACTCACAGCAGCTGCAGCGGCTCACGGGCAGCTCACCACACCTCTCTAACTGCTCATACAGCTCAGCTCATACTCCGCTTTAGCAAACTGGATGCCGCAGCTTGGGAAGGAAAGAATTCCAGATTTGGTTTACCATCAGAATTGTTCTATAAAAAGAGTTGCTTGACAATTACTGAAAATTAAGAACCTCGAGTTCAACAAGTGTGACAAAATGCAACAATGAATCCAAAGGTTTTATATAATAGATCAACTTTGGGGACAGAAAAGTGTCTCCCAAACAAAACAAAAAAATCTTTTTTTGTTTTTTAATGAACCTTCAATTAACCTAAAATTTATCTGCCACGGTTTCATCAGTTAACTAGTCTAGATTTTAAGAAATAAAAGATATATTTGCCAGCTATAACCACATTTACAAACGTGGTTCTCTGCAGTAATTCATGTCCCACTCTGACACCAACAAATGACACTGATACATTTAGAATTACTGCCTGTACTCCACTCATAAGTATTAACAATTACAGTATTTATTTTAATGTCAAAACTTACCTGCTGCTGATGCATTATGGGGACTCGCCTCCATTTTCTGCTGCTGACTTGGGCTGGCTTTTGGATCTTGATCTGGATCCTCTTTTGGATGAAGGGGTGTGGCTTTTAGATCTAGACTTGGACCTGGATCTAGATCTGGAGGGAGACTGGGACTTGGTCTTGGTCTTCTTGTTCTTGGGAGAGTGGGACTTGGAGCGAGAGTAGGACCGAGATCTTGACCTGCTGTAGCGGGATCTGCTTCTGGAACGAGATCGACTCCTGCTGCGGGATCTGCTGCGTCTCCGGTGTCTCGGGCTGGGGGAACAGCTGGATACATTCAGTGGGTTAAGTCATCATTTACAGGCTCAAATCAGCATTTTCATTCACATTTACTAGCCCATCATAACATTTGGCCAATAATGGCGCTACTCTTACACAGAGGACCTACTGTATTCATATGCAGATGAGATCAGGACTTGCTTACTAGGGTTGAATGGTCTTTGGGAGAAGTGCAAGTTGGAAGAAGTTTTCAGTACATTTAATGGTTATGTGGAAAAACAAGTGAATCATAAACTTTTTTTTTTATCTTCCTTTACTAAGCTCAGAACCCTTTTATAACAAGGATCAAGAGATGCTGACTATCATTAAATTCCCTGTTTTTTCAATGGAGTCTGGTGTTTGTTTCTATATAAGCTTAGAGGAGCTGGTTTATGTTCATCAACGTGCTCATTCTTACCTTCTGCTCCGACGGCCTCCGTGTCTGCGGGGCGGGCCACTTCGCCGCCCTCCGCCGTAATGGGAATCTGGCGGTCTGCCGTACCGGGCCATCTGGACCCGCAGCTCTCTTCCGTCCAGGAGCGCGCCATCCATGGCGTCCATCGCGTCTTCAGCGTCACGTTTGTCGTGGAACCGCACAAAGGCGAACCCCCGGCTTTCTTTCGTGTAGCGGTCCCGGGGAATGTAAACGTCCCCCACGCGGCCATATTTCTCGAATACGCGTCTCAAGGTTTCGGGTGAAGTCCGGTACGTGAGGTTGTCCACTTTAAGGGAAGTCATGCCATCGACATCAGGCGGAGGCCTACCGTAACTCATGGTGATCAACCAGTGAGGCGAGCAAAGTTTCCTGAATATAGTTTAGAGCTGGACGGCGATAACTACAAACACAGGACGGTCTAACTTACAGTCAGTATCATGTGATATATATACATATATATTTTTTTTTTTTTAAAGTCAAAAAACAAACATTTTCTTTCGACGCCACCCCGTCCACTTCGCTGTACCGGCTCACGACTGCCCAAAGCCCACGAACCGTTTCCAGCCAGCGAAAGTAGTGAGGAACTTCTTCTTCGTGGTGGGAAAACAACGGAATGCTGTGTTGTCGCCCCCGACTGGTAAGTAACCGCTAGTATTTTCATTAAAAAAAAAAAAAAAAAAANAAAAAAAAAAAAAAAAAAAATTTAAATATATTTTTGAGTAAATAACTTGATGTTGTTAGGTAAACATTTTATTCAACAATGTAGTTACATGCAAAACAAATAAACAAACAACCATAAAGCACACAAAACAAACAAAAATAGGCAAAAAAATTAAATCAAACAAAGAAGTTAAAAAATATATAAAAAACACAAAATAAATAAGAGTCCATTCGTGTCAGTTTTGTGCTACGATAAAGTAACAAGGGGCTTTAGTGTAGGCCATTCATAAGAGTTAAAAAGGCCAAAACATACTGAATTTCTAAAACAAGCTGCTAAGGAAAATGAAAAAAAAACAGAAACAGGTTTTTATTTTAATAAAAGTTTAATAAAACTTGTTTTAATAAAAACTTGAATCCAGTTGACTTGACTCAGTTTTCATACAGTACATCCNAAAAAAAAAAAAAAAAAAAAACACTGTCTCTATTAAAAAAAGATGAAAATTCGTTTCTGTTTATTCATGTGATGTGTTCATTTTTTCTTATCATAAAGCTACAATTTCCCGGAAGTTAGCTTCTACGATCTTTTCAAACATATAACAGCTGGATAGGCTAAATCAAACTCGTCGGTAGTGAACTTACCCTGATCACCACGTTTGTAGCTCTACGGTAAACTCTCCAGAGAGCATAGCTAGCTAGCCTCAGCACTACAGTCAGCTGACAGATTCACATGACAAGCTTTTCTAGTTTCTGACAAATCGTAATTATCAGTGGTGTGAAGATTTGTGAAGTAGAATTATTTTAACACGAGCAAATGTATCATGTTGAAATAAATTTAGTAAGTATGTAAAATAGACGATTGGTTAACGATATGGGACATTCCACAAGGGGCCAACTATGTCAGCAGGAAGACAGTGAGTTTGCACAAAGCAGAGCAGCCACAACGTTAGATACAACACCATCTTTGTCGGTGAGTTTCAATTTCATGTTTCCTTAAACTTTATATTAAATGTACGAAAATACACATATGTCTGCTGCGATCAAGGTCAGCCGTGATCTCGATATTTCTCTTTAAAAGATCATCAAGCCAAACTCCATTTGAAAATAAATATTATATTTAATGCTTCATTGCTTATTCTTAAAATAGATATCAGGTAGAACACAAATTAAGACCTTATGGGAATCGAATCAATCCATTTAGTAATTCAGCCCTCGTTTAATAGACCAAACAGCATTTATTTCAGCTGGGTCTAACTTTTAATTTGAGCTGTACATTCTTCTTCCTGGAAAATCTATCGAGATGGGAAAGCTGTGCTTAAAGTTAGGATTTAATGAAATAAAGCCCTTGATGGTTTGGTCCTTATCATCAAGTCATAAACTATTGGGTCACCGTTTTTATTTTTATTTTTATTTAGTTTGTTTAAACAGGGACCATGCACAAAAAACCTTCATCTCAAATTGAGATGATGCTTTGTACCAGATTTAGCTAGCAACTAATTTCCATCTGCAGTACCTGGGCAGGTAAACATAAAACAGACTAACATAATACACAGACACATAACATCATACATCACTAATACACGCACAATCACATTGTATGGGTCACATTATATGTGTATTTGTCAGTAAAATCTACAGGTTTTTGAGTGGAGTTTGGTATAAAACGATCAAAAATCAGGACTGGATTATGCTGGAAACTCCTCACTAAGAAATCTTTTACAGTTTTACAATCTGTTCCACATCTTTGTGATTTATACTTGTGTCCATGCATGTGACCTTGGTGTTTTATATTTTTTTTATTCAGTCTCTCAAGGAATTTGTAACTTACTTCAAAATGAATCCAGAGAGGAAGAAGCTGATGAACATCATTATTCTAGGCTTCGGCTTTATGTTCATGTTCACTGCTTTTCAGACATGTGGCAATATAGAGGTAGGTTTAATTCCAGTTAATACACAAAATATTTCAGCCTTTCACGTGTGTACACAGAAACACTGTAACAGTCCACTTTTTTTTTGTTTTTTATCTCTCAGCAAACTGTTATCAACAGCTTCAATAATAATAGTACTGAATTCCATGGAAGTGGATACACAAGGTAAAGTATTGTCATTCTTACAGCCTCGCACATTTACTGTGTTAAAATTTCTAATCTCCCCTGTACTATTGACTAATGACTAATTCAGTCTTTGTGCCACCTTCTAGCTATGCAGTGTAATCAGATCTGTACAACTCAAAAATTCCTGAAGGAAAATTGAATTTTAGGTCACTAGTTTAGAGAACAAAGTGTGCTTTGAGTTCGCTGTGCTGCAGAGAGTGAACGTTTCTGGAAATACCGCTCCTGTTTGGCTTTGTTTGGTAGTGTACGAATTGCCAATTACTTTATACATCAGTCATAACTGTTGTGCTATCTGTCATTAGCTTGGCCATCATTTATGGAGTTTTCGCTGCATCCAACCTGATCGCTCCATCAGTGGTGTCTCTCATAGGACCTCAACTTTCAATGTTCTTCAGTGGGCTTTTGTACAGGTAAACCCACGGTGACTAATACAAGCTCCAACACAAACTGTTTATGCTAACCCACGCTTCTGAAGCCTCTTAATGTTGTTTCTCACAGTGGCTACATCGCGATGTTCATTTACCCGTATACCTGGACCTTCTATACTGCCTCTGTGCTGGTCGGTATAGGAGCAGCAGGTAAGGCTTCAGGATCTACAGACAATTTCTCCCTATAAAAATAATTCTGTTCCACTGCTTGTTTTCTGATCTTTTTAATTTTGTATTCTAGTGTTGTGGACCGCTCAGGGGAATGTGCTTGCCATCAATTCCACAGACTCCACTATTGGAAGAAACAGTGGTATATTTTGGGCACTTCTACAGCTGAGGTGAATTAATTTACTAGCATGCATTTGACTTCAGTAGTGTTTTGTGGAGAACTGACAGTGTTTCTCCGTGCACTTGTAGAATAATCCAGTTTATGTCCTTGTGAATGTAGAAAATTGACATCATCCCTTCCATCTCTGCAGCTTACTCTTTGGAAATCTATACATTTATTTTGCCTGGCAGGGACATTCTCACATAACAGGTAGTATGCAAATCTTATTTTGAATATGTTTGACACCATTCAGAGATCTGAGTTCCCCTGCTGATGTTACTTCTTATGAAGCATCTTATTTTAAGCATGTGACTCACATTAGCCTTGTGTCTCAGACAGGGATCGTCAGACGGTCTTCATCTCTCTCACTGTTATCAGCTTGGTGGGTTGTTTCCTTTTCTTTCTGATCCAAAAACCTGATCCTGAATCCCCTCCTGCTGAAGCAACAGAGCCTCTGCTGCGGGCCGAATCCATGGAGAGCTCCTCCACGGCCGTGTGAGTGTCACCAGGGTTCACAATGCTACCTGTGAAACCTGGAAATCCCGATCTTCTTTACTGTAGGATTCCAGCCATGGAAAAATTAACTTAAATGTCGTAGAAAATGAAACATTTCCCTGGTAAAGCTTCTGATGTGGAATTAAAATGCAATCATTTGCTATATAAAATGTCATATGGGTCAAGAGTCCCCTCCAAATTTATTTTTCCCATNAATGCAATCATTTGCTATATAAAATGTCATATGGGTCAAGAGTCCCCTCCAAATTTATTTTTCCCATATCCCCCAGATCGTATTTTCAGCATTTAACTAAAAATGGCTTTTAGAAGCGATTTACTTTGTTGAAATCAGTTGTTCGTAAGTGACAAATCTGGATTTGTGCAATCTAGTTAATTGAAATCTGACTTCAGTCGAGAGTTCAGGATATTTTGATCCCAAGCCTCCATTGGTGTGGGGATCCTGAGTGATTCAGGGCCCCAGAGATATACAGGAGCCCAGAGACATTCCAGGAATTATATATAGTTATTGTGTCAGAGGTGTTCTCAGGGTCCAAAATTTCTATCATGGCTCCAGCTTGAGCCTCTTGTTTGGAATACTCCTCCAGTCTCACTATTAGCATAGACTAGCCTGACAGTTGCTCTTTTAAATGTGACGGCCACAAAAAGAAATGTCTCTCAGTTGACAATGTCCCAGAAAATAATTTCTTTTAAAGAGTGGGAACCCGGGCCATTCCACCCTAAGGAGGAATGATACGTTTTTTAGTGCATCGGGACAGGACAGGACAGGTGACCTTTAACTGTAAATGCTATCCTTTGTTGTCTTTGCTACAGTTCTCGTTGAAACTGCTGTGATACAGTCGCCACGACAACCAAATCCCAGTTTGTAGATGGGTTGGAAGGTTTAATCTTCCAAGAAAAAATATGGCAATCCAAAAGGTTAAGAGATAGACCTCTTTGAGAAAATTGACTGAGGAAATTGATGGAACAGATGATCAGAATCCACCTTCCAAGCTGCTTATCAGTCAAACACTTGTGTACGTTTTCATCTCACACTGCGTTGTGTGTTATACTCATCTTTTCCTCCTCCATGCAGATCCCCTCAGTCAAGCCTCTGCTCGCAAGCCGTAGATGCTTTCGGTAGGTTCCAAGAATAAGCAGGAATTTCCATGTGCCTTAAACGCATCATGTGACGTGACTGTGTCAAGCATAACACACACACTTTCTCATTTGCAGGAAAAGCGTGTAAATTGTTCATCACTAAAGAAATGCTGCTGCTGAGCACCTCTATAGCATATACAGGTGGGTTCAAAAACTTACAGCAGAACACAGTGTTACATGTGACATGCATGTGGCAGTAGTGGTGAAGTAACATGGATGTGGTGCATGTCATGTCTTTTGCTCCATCTTCTCTGACAGGCTTGGAGCTGACCTTTTTCAGTGGTGTGTATGGGACGTGTATCGGAGCCATGGCGCAGTTTGGAAACGATGCAAAGAGCTTGATTGGCCTGTCGGGTATCTGTATTGGCATCGGAGAAATCTTAGGTGAGTTTGTACCTTTTTAACCTTGATGTATTATCGGTTGTCATGTGAGGAGCGCTGCAGTGAAAAGTCAGAGAAACAGGAAGTTACTGAGGAATTCAGAAGGTGTTCTTTTCATCTCTCGATGCAACTTCTTTGTATGACCAGGAGGAGGCCTGTTTGGGATGCTGAACAAGTTCAATCGGTATGGGAGGAACCCAGTGGTGCTGCTGGGACTCATCGCTCACTATGTTGCCTTCTACTTGATTTTCCTCAACATTGCCAGCGATGCTCCTATGGCCTCAGAGCAAGGAACGCAAATGCAGACCTACATCAACCCCAGGTACCGAGAGATTCAGAAAAACAGATTCAGATACGGATTCAGAAAAACACGAAGAAGA
The DNA here is from genome assembly GCA_014773175.1 of Lucifuga dentata. NCBI lineage: Eukaryota > Metazoa > Chordata > Actinopteri > Ophidiiformes > Bythitidae > Lucifuga > Lucifuga dentata. Next base: position 43,392 of record VXCM01001679.1, read on the forward strand.
GGCAGCGCTATGAATCACAAGAGTCAACGTTTTTTTCACTTTGAGAAATAGGTTTTGGTTGTATTTGAATGCCAACAAAACCTCATTCTCATTGCAGTTTAAAGGACCATACCATCAATTTTGCATGTTTGAGCCTAATATATTCAGTTTTCATACACGTAACATTACTGACAATCATTTGCCAAAGCATACTACTGGAACGGTGAATTAAAAAAAAAAAAAAATTCCTACCTTCCAGACCGCCATTGGTTTCAGGTCATTCTGGTACGCTATTAAAATCAACCTTTGATATTTGAAATGTTCTTGGGATAGGTAATCTATCATTGTGAACAACATGCGTATTCAAGTTTTTTTTAGAAGTTACATAATTTTAGCGTTTAAGCGCAATAAAAATGCAATTAAAAGCGTGGACTGAATGTATATTCTCCACCAGGGAATATAGTCCCAAAAGAAGACCTGCATTTGTATGTATTGCTTGAATATTCGATTTTGAAAGATTAAAAGATTTTGCAAAATATCAGGAAAGCTGAAATANGTATTGCTTGAATATTCGATTTTGAAAGATTAAAAGATTTTGCAAAATATCAGGAAAGCTGAAATATGGTATTATCCTTTGAAAAATGGTTTTCAGTAACCTTATGTGTATGAAAATTGAATATATTAGGCTCAAACATGCAAAATGGTTGGTATGATCCTTTAATGACAGTTGTGGAAAGCCTAAGAGCAAATGAAATAGTAACGTATGTCATTTATAATCAGATTTGGTTATGTATTTTGTATTCATGTATGATTTTATTTCAGAGAATGTGTGTCACCTCACCAAGGGTACAGATTACCTAAACTTAATTTTCCCGGATCATCATATTCTACACCCAAAGTTACAAGACAGAGAGTTATACCTTGTGTAACAGTTGCTAAAGCATATCCAGCAAATGAAATGTATAACATAGGAGAACAAACATTTCTTTCTTTCAACCTGGAAAGTCACATACATGAACTTGGAGCTTTTGACCCTCTGAAATACTTAATCACCAACTGATTAACGTTCTAGAAACTTTATTAAACATGATTATAAATTTCTCCCACAAAAAAAAGGACTTTGTTTTTTGAAGTGGAAACTGTTAGACATATTACATAATGCCCTTTAACTCACATTCATACTATGTGTTGTGGCTCAGCGTGAACGTGGCGTTGCTGTGCAGCTTCCTGCTGGGCCTGGGCGACAGCTGCTTCAATACTCAGCTCCTCAGCATCATCGGCCTCGTGTTCCGCGACAACAGCGCTCCTGCTTTTGCTGTGTTCAAGTTTATCCAGGTACGCTTCAAATTAAGTATCAAAAAACCGTAGTGATAGATAGTAGTCACTGCAGCTGCAAGAAGCAGGAACAGGATGCAGAAAATAAGAAACTGTGTATAAAGGTGAAGACAAATACACAGCAGATAACTTCAATACTAGAAAAACCATGCTGTTAAAAGATCAGCTTCAGAATTATAAAGATGTATTAAGTTAAAACTGAATAGAAAATTTAAATAAACAAACATGGTTAAAGCTCTCAGATCTTTCAAATATTTTATTTTTTATAAATAATAAGCAAATAAGCATAACATATTTTGAGTAAAAAGATGATTTTCCTGCTGCAGTACATTTGTAAAAATTGCTAGTCCACTATAGAACCTTGTATATTTTAATGTAGCATTGGTATTTTCCTCCCTACAGTCCATTATGGCGGCTGTGGCCTTCTTCTACAGCAGCAGCCTGGCCCTGCACTGGCAGCTGCTGATCCTGGTCCTGATGGGTTTTCTGGGCTCCTTGTTCTTTTTCGTAGCCGAGTGGCGGGCTGAATCCAGCAAGCGTGACACGGACTATGACAGCATCTGATATGTTTCCACGCTGTCCTTTAATCGCTGCTGGAAAAAGTCATCCAGGGAAGATGCAAGTGTCCCAGCCTGCACTTGGATAAACCGGAGTCCTCATGGCTGACAGCATCACTGACACCGGGGTGTATTTGTTTTCTTACAGAGCCATTCAGCCTGTAAAGAGTCTGACAGAGCATAATTTACCTCATTTTGGTTCATTCCTGCCCTCACCTCCATTATTTTCTGCACACAAATTCATCTAAACAAATGAATCAGTGCCAGTATAGAAAAATGTACTGAATCAGCCTTTTCTAAGACATTAAAGGTAGAGATTTTTTAATCAGGTTTTAAATCAAAGAACAAATCCCACTGACAGCCCTTTTGATTCAAGGCTTTGCAGGGATACTCTGCATAATAAACTTAACAAAAACCTTTAGTGCAGCAGCTGTGGTTCTACAAACTGACTTTAGTTACCTCCAACCTTTTATTTTATGTCTCATGAATCCATAAAATATAGGCATGTCATGTGGACATATTCAAACTTAGAAATACAGAAGGCCTTTAACAGCATCGTTTCGTCTAAAGTACAAGGACACTGTCAAAAACTCATTTACCCAACGTGGGGCAGTTGCATGTATGAATAGGGAAACCTTTATTGCCATTATCTGCTGTACACTCAAAACTGTCCTTTGTCCCTCATAGTTTAGATGTCACAAAGTAATCACACAGTTACAATATCAAAGTAAACTTTTACAACAGAGAGAGGATGCAATTTCAAGTAATTTACCAAAGCTTGACAAGGGTTTGCAGCATTACTTGAAATTCAGCAAAGGTTGACGAGGATACTTTAGGGTTTTTTTTTTTTTTTTATAAGTTTGAAATCAATTTTTACACTCATTCTTATTCTGTGGTGTGTTTTTTTTAATTATTATTATGTTTGTCATCACACTCAACATGCTGTGTAATTGGTTTAGTCATAGTAAGATCCAAAAGGCCAGTGAGTGCTGCTGTCTTGAGGATGACCAATAACTCTGCATTCCAGAAACCTTTTTATTGCAGTTGATTGAGATACACATTTGCTTTGTGTTGGGAAAGCACTCCTTTTCCTTTCTTTAACTCCAAACCGTGTGGGAAAAGACAATGAGAGAGTAAGTGAGGATGGAGTGAATGCTCTTTTCAACTTTGGTGATGAAAAATTAAACACAGAATATTTCTTTTCATGCCCAAAGTTGTTGCACGATGAGTAATGTTCACTTTATATCTTGTTTTAAACTGATGTGGCACTAAACAAAATCAGTGCTAAATATGGGCCTTAAGACATATGTGTCTTTCTCGGAAAGCTTTATGTTATGTGGGAAACCTCAAAAGAGACTGTTTCTTAGATGCTGAATTTTATGAATTTATGAATCATATACTCTGTAGTTCATTTATTGAAACTGAACATTAAGGGTTGGGTTTGCTTAAGGTTTTGTTTATGGTTTACTTAATATTCATGTTGCAATCTATTGAATCTAACTCAAGGATGTTAAGGGAAATAAATGCATGTGTACTATGACAGTGATTTTGTACTTGAATGTAGTAATTAAGAATGATAATGCAGTTTATGGTAGCTTGTTTTTATTATCAATAAAATCTTATTTTGAACATGTGGTTTGTGTTTTACCTGGATAAGCCAAGGAACATGACATCTTTTTTTTTCTCCCCCCATGAGGATCAATAAAGTGTTAAATTATCTTGTGAGATATTAATCTGAGAACTTGGGATATACAGTAAGCATGCTAATGTGCTAATATTTAGCATTTTAGAAGGCTATGGGGTAAAGCATCACATGCAAATTTTTACATTTTTAAACATCTTAATTTCATTTTAACAAGCTAACATTGCCTTTAATTGCAAAGCACAGCTGTTGTGTGCTAATGTGTTGTCTTTTAGGATGTTTGCATTAACATGCTAATATTTACACTGCAACATTTAGTATGTTAGCATGCTGACATGCTAACATGCATATGTCCACAGCTTTTCTTGCTTTGTAGTGTGTTTGTGCTTTTTAAAAAAAAAAATATATATATATATATATATATATATATTTGGAGAACATTTACTGTGCTTCAACCTTATTTCTTCCCAGGAAGCACATTTCCTGTATTTCCTGTACTTTGTCTATTTTTTGAGTGTTTGCAGCATTTATTTGTGTGTGTGTGTGTGTGTGTGTGTGTGTGTGTGTGTGTGTTTGGTTTTGTTTGCAGTTTTTTCTTAGGCACAATCATGCTCTTTTTTTTAAATCATGGTTGATGTTAATGTGCTTTTTTTTCTAAAACGGGAACTTGAATGCATCACTCATTACAAATAAGTGTTGACTTTATTTCGTGTCAGAATTGATTAATATTAAAAATGTCTACAATCATTACTGTGGCACCCTGAAGGCTCCATAGCAACGGCACTTGATAAAAGAAGCTCAGGCATTATTTTTTGATAGTTTTGAACGTTTTTGGCGCAGTGAAAGCGTCTTAAAGGGACTAAAAGATTTTAAGCATTTAAAAATCGCTCCGCTCCGGTGATTTTTCCTATTGGATGAACGCAGAGTGACCCCGTCACTTGTTGCTTGGCGACCGGAAATGCTCCGAGTTGTTTCAACGTGGGAAGCCCAGAGGAGGGCGGCGTCAAGCGAAAAAAAATACCAAGCAGTATTTCCGGTCGTATGCTTCAAATTTAAATTCACATTAACTAACATCTTTGTTGAAATTTGAAAATAAGATATCGAAAGGGAACAAAGTGAGCATATATTAAGGATTTTTTTTGTTAAGTAAAATTTGTTGTTTTATGCTGAAGTCATGTTTATTTTATGATAATTTCTGATATTCGGTCTACTTAAAATCCCAAAATTGAGCGTGCCATTTTGTTCCTTTGTAGATCCCAGTTCAGGTTGTTTTCATCTGATAGAATTTGTGCTGATATAAATATACTTTGACATTTACAGCTATATAAATCAATGGTCTTGGCCAGTTTCTACCTATGCGTTCGTTATCTTTTACTTTGAAGGTGAACTCGCCTAATTTCCGGTGTAATTGTCTGGTTTTAACGGATTTTGTCCACTTTGAGGTTTCTGTTCCTCGGAAGAAGCTTGAAGATCCTCCGTGATTCCAGCTTTCGGTGAGATGCTACACACAACGGAACACACACAGACAGTAAAGTGTCTGTTTAGATCGATCGTCATGCTTTTCCTGGCGTGTTTTTTTGCTTTAAAATCGAAACCGAGTTCATTTAAATCAGCGCTGTCTTACAAAAATGTTGCTAACGATGAGTTTTGGAGTTTGATTAACTAGCTTTTAGTTTAACAACGGTCACCGGGTGAACATATGTGTCTTTCTGTGTTATTCAAACGATTTATTTAATAATAATTTGATTATCTGGAAGATGATTGTAAATTGGCCTGTAGGTCTTTTAGTCTAGTTTAGTCTGTGACATTTTAGTCTAGTTTGCTCCTTTAGTCTACAAAATGTCAAAAAAATTAATTACAATGAAAAATGTTGATTTCTTCAAATTGCTTTTTTTTTTTTTATCAACACAAACTACAAAACTCAAAGCTATACAATTTAAAATATTATACAACAGGGAAAAAAAAAACAGCAAATCATCCTATTTCATTTCTCGTCATTTCTCCTTTTTCTTATTTTTCTTCTCTTAAGCGTTTTACAAATTTAAATAGTACATGTATATTCTGGAGAATTGCCTTGTACAAGCCCCTTGAGGGTTTATTTTTATTTTTTTTTTAATTAATTTATTTTTTTCCAACACATTTCCTTTTACGCTTATGTAAATTTTGTATTTTCTTTGTTTTTTTATGTGTAAATAAATAAAACTAAAAAAAACAACTAAAAAATAAACTATTTGAGAAAATAGTCAAGAAATTTTTGACATTTTGAGTTAATTACAATTAATCAACCATTAAAACTGACTGACTAACCCATTAATCTTCAGCACACTAGAAATCAGCATGTCAGAGGAGGACATCAGTTTGTATGAGCTGGTGAACTTATCCATCGGCACCCCTGAAGTGGGTGCTGTTAACTTCAATGGCCTGCACGTGCTGCTCCACGCCATGCTCAGACAGCTGGACATCCAGGAGGTAAAGACCAAATGGAAGGAGGTTCCCCTGGGCCCCAGCGAGCCTCAGGCGCTCCTCACCACTCCCAGCGAATACCACCAGATAAAGGAGAAGCTGCAGCAGATAGAGAAGCACATCACCATGGTGGAGCAGGAGCTTCCCAACACCACCCAGCTGCTGGAGAGGACCAACTCATTCTCCATGGAAGTGGGAGACATGTGGAAGCTGATGAATCTGCGCTCCCGCATCCAGAGCAATGAGGACGGTGTGTCCAAAGTAAGTGCACAGGAGTTTATTCAAGTATTATATTTAAAAGAGTGATAAAAATATGTTTCTTTAATCATCAAGCAGGTCAATCAGCAAATTCTAAGTAATGGCTAAGGTAAAGTAATATTGTTTGCTACCAAACCCTCCAAACTGAAATCCATCAATCTACTAAGTGTCTGTTGTCATGTTGGAATTAAATACTCATAATTGTATCATTATTTGTAGTGACCATATGTTTTATTTTTTATTTTTTGGTAAATATATAAATATAACAAATGATCTAAAAATTTTTGTTGTTAAACCCTTAAAATAAATCAGTGTCTGCTTGCAACCTCAAAAGTTGGAAATATCTGCAAATTGCAACCATGTTAAATCAGAAACATGAAACAGAAACATTTCCTTCTTTAATTATCACCTCATTAATCATCTTTCAACTGGGGGTCCAACCACGTTAAATTGTTTTGGAGGCCTGAAGAGGTAAAACTGTCTACTATTACACAAGGAAAAAAAGCAAAGAATAGTGAATAATTTAGAAAAAAAAAAAATACAGGAAATCTGTTTTTCCCTTCTTGAATCATCACCTCATTAATCATTTTGCAACTTCTCTGATTTATCTTGCACTACTTTTTGGGGTTGGGGGTTAGGGGTCCTGACCCCCAGGTTGGGAACCTTGTAGCACACAGCTTCTTAAAGGTCTTTAATGTTTTTTATTCATAAATTATCTTATTAGAATTTTTGTAGAAGGCTGTGTTATTTGGTTAAATGAGGGGAAAAGGGTAATGTTTTATGCATTATTGCTCAGAGTGGTGTCAATTTAGAAAAGCCCCTCAAAATTTCTGATTTATCTCTGCCACTAGGGGTCGCTAAAGTGCAAATTTGCCTGGTTATAGCGCTGCTTTACATGTGCAGAAACCTGCGAGTATATTGCACCACGGCTGCACCCCAATGAGTGAATTCACAGTGAATGTTTTGCCTTTAACACCTGCTGTGACATCACAGTTTGAGGTGCAACATGCCTGAACGTTTCAACCGAAAGTTTCAACAGCAAAGCAGCAGAAAGAACTGGCCAGCAGAACTGAACTCGCATCATTTGAATCATTCATTCCCTTAAACCCTGAGACGCAGTTTCAGCCGAAAGCAGCAGCAGCAGCTCCTCTTCTGCCTCGTCTCTGGCCGTCCGCCGTGAACTTTTCAGCGTTGTATTAGGCCGACAATGACAGAGCAGAGCACAATGGGAGACGGGCACCACCCTGACTTCTCAAATGACCTCTGCATGTCTCTGTTCAGGTTTCTGTCAGCTCACTCCTTAAATAGGGACAGGAAGAGCTCAGCAGTGCCACCTGCAGCGCAATTTAACGAACACAGACTGAAAGATAACTAGAGATTAAACACTGTGGAGTATATTAGAGATGTGGGGGGGGCTTTTGTGACATTTTGCAGTCTTGCCTGTTTTCCTATCTCACCTGATCTCATCCTCCCCTCCCCCCCGTGTCTCTCAGTGCTGAGGGGTAATTAGCCCCCTGCAGAGATGAGCGCGGTTGTCAGGGAATGAATAGCCCTTGGATGAAAAGCAGGACATCGGGCAGGTGCAGGCGATGCTGCTTCTTTCAAAAAAACACCCCCACCTGAATCATTCATGTCCACTGTGGGCACAGTTTAGGTCAACTGCTGTATCCGCTGACTTAACCATGTTGCTGTGACCCGGCGTGCCCTTTGTCTTTAGAGGCTGGCCTTTAAAGACATCCATTCCATCAAGACACAGTAACTCAGCCTCCACCCGCTACATCACGAGCTGATATGACACACGTGACTGAGATCAGGCTGTATTAACCTGTCAGGGAAATGTGCTCTGAAAGGCGTGTTTGACCTCCCGTGGCGCCTGCTCCGATTCTGATTCTGTTTCTGCTCAAAGTGCAGAAAGGGTCCGGTTAATGGCTGACTGTTCTCAAACTGCAGCTTAAAGAGTAACAGACGTGACGCTGAGGCCTCCTCTGTAACTCAATTATCACCTTTTTTTTTTTATTTGCTGGGGTTTATTTAACACACAGTGTAGTATTGTGCTGTAACTTCTGTGCTTTTGTTTATTGTTTAGTTTTAATCCATTTTTTTTCCCTGCGTTTATGTATCAGGCTGTTTCTTTCTAGTTGCTGTTGATAACCTCTAGTGTTGATTAGAACAAAACACTGTTAACTGTGATAGATTTACGCTAAAGAAAATAAATTAGCAGCTAGTACCATTCCTTTTAAGCAAATGCAACTGGTTTTATATATATCTCACCTAGCATTATGAGGTAAGGTAAAGTTTATTTATATAGAACCTATCAAGAGCAAAACTCACAATAAAAGACATAAAAATGAACAAATAACCAAAACAGACAAAGAAAACACAAACCAAATCAGTTAAATCAGTTATCTGTATAAAAATGTTTTAAGAAGCAGCTTAAAAGAGTCGACAGTTTCTTCCATTTTACATGTTTGAGCCTACTATATTCAATTTTCCTACACGTAACGTTACTGACAATCATTTCCCAAAGCATACTACTGGAACGGTGAAANATTCAATTTTCCTACACGTAACGTTACTGACAATCATTTCCCAAAGCATACTACTGGAACGGTGAAAAACATTTTTAAAAATGTTTTTCCTGCCTTCCAGACCGCCACTGGTTTCAATTCATTCTGGCACGCTATTAAAATCAACTTGTTGAGACTTGAAACATTCTTGGGATAGGTAATCCATTACTGTGAACAAGACCTATATTCAGGTTTTTTTGAAGTTAAAGTTTGAAGTTAAGCGAAATAAAAAGCGCAGAGTGAATGTATGCCTCCACCAGGGAATATAGTCCCAAAAGAAGACCTGTGTTTATCGAAAAATTTAAATTACTGTGACTTCATACGTCTGTGTAACTATTAGCAGGAGAAATATGGATTTTTAAGGTGGGTGTATCACTTGAATATTTGATTTTGAAAGATTAAGAGATTTTGCAAAATATCAAGAAAGCTGAAATACAGTTTCATCCTTTGGGAAATGACTGTCAGTAACCTTATTTGTATGAAAATTGAATATATTAGGCTCAAACATGCAAAATGGGTGGTATGATCCTTTAACTTTGACCGAGGGACAGCGAGAAGCCCCTGATCAGAGGATCTTAGAGTCCTTGCGTTGGAGAATGGCATCAAAAGTTCACATATATAAGCTGGGGCTTGATTGTGGAAATAATAAAATGTTGAAGTCAGTCCTGTATTTTATAGGTAACAGGTGTAAAGAGGCCAGAGCAGCAGAGATGGATGTTCTGCTGCTGGTCCAGCATAACAGTCTTGCTGCAGCATTTTGGACATGTGAACAGAGAGTTACAGTAGTCCAACCTGGATGAAATGAACACATGTATGACGGTCTCAAAAACACTGTGCGGAACAACAGATTATAATTTAGAGATGTGATGAAGCTCGTAAAAACAGATTTAATGTGTCCAAAGTTTAAGCGCTGATCAAATAGTATACCTAAATTTCTACAACAGGATTTTATGGGAAATGAACCAAAATGTACTGACGGTACGGTGGTCTCAGGGCCAATCATGAGAACTTCAGGAATTAATAACCTAACCACCTGGTTAGTCATTCAGGAAGGACTCTATGGTTGCTATGCATCATTTCATGTCCGGGCACATTTGACACAAAACAAACACTTCGAACATGTGCTGACAGCTCAGTCAGTACGTTCAAACGCACCTCAGGAATTTCCTTTGTTTCACACGCGCACATGCACACACACATGTTCCGAATTAACAAAGCCTAACGAAAAGTTGAAGAGTTTACCCTGCTAACAAACCCCCACAGTCTCACAAGAAATTTAAATTAGTTCGTTAACAAAATGGCCGACTGCACACGAGCAGCATGTTGGCTGTTTGCACGGAGCAGCACGAATTAGCAGGACGGAACGTGGAAACGGTGTAACAGCTTGATCTGTCTCATCCGTAACCGTCATGACTGTGCTCCATTCTGTTTGTCAGCCTCTGTTGAATTTCCTTTCCTTCAGGGTCAGAGGTCAAAGAGATGGTGCCATGAGACAGATTCCTGAAGCAATCTAAAAGGACCATACCGCCCATTTTGCATGTTTGAGCCCAATATATTCAATTTTCATACATGTAACGTTACTGACAATCATTTCCCAAAGCATATTATAGGAACGGTGAATTAAAAATGTTTTTCCTACCTTCCAGACCTCCACTGGTTTCAGTTCATTCTGCTAGTTAAATCAACTTGTTGATACTTGAAACGTTCTTGGGATAGGTAATCCATCATCATGAACAACACGTGTATTCAGGTTTTTTTCGAAGTTTCAATATTTTAGCGTTTAAGTGTAATAAAAAGCGTGGAGTGAATGTATGCCTCCACCGGGGAATATAGTCCCAAAAGAAAGACTTGCATTTATGGAAAAATTTAAATGATTGTGACTTCATAAGGCTGCGTAACTATTAGCAGGTAAAACATGGATTTTTAAGGTGTGTGTATCACTTGAGTATTTGATTTTGAAAGATTAAGAGATTTTGCAAAATATCAGGAAAGCTTAAATATGGTTTTATCCTTTGGGAAATGATTGTCAGTAACGTAACATGTATGAAAATTGAATAGATTAGGCTCAAACATGCAAAATAGGTGGTATGGTCCTTTAATTTAGTTTGCAGAGGACCATTTGCAAAGTGTCGACTTCTCAACGAGAGTGTGTGTTGCTTAATCTCACAGGGAAATCAGACTAAATCAGTCATATTCTTATTAAAGCTAAACCAATCCATATGCAGTTCATATACAGATATTATGCGCTATATGTTGTCAATGATCGGTGATTTATCATGTAAAGAAAGCTTGATGTAACTGTCATGCTGATGATGGAGTATCTGTCGGTTGTTTCTAGGCCCTTGAGCTCATACAGGGTCTGCTGAAGGAGATGCACAGCCTGAAAGACAGCATAAAGGAAGAGATTAAGGAGCTCCAATATCAAATGGACAGGGTGAGGCTGCTCCGAATCAGAATCCTGATAAAATAATTACACCACTATTCTCTTGTGAATTGGAAGTAAATGTAATACATGTAAACGCGGCATATTCATAACTCTGTTTTGCAGCATGTGAAACATTAATTTGGATCTGCTTTCCTCTGAGAGGAGTAGAATGTGTTGCAATTTCATTGTTGATCATCAGTTTTCAGATGGCTCTTTTTTAAAAATGTCTTACTGACAAGATGAGTAAAAAAAAAAAAAAAAAAAAAAAAAAAATCCACATGGTTTCTTTCATACAAGCATTTTAAAAATGACAGTCAGATATGGATTTTTATCGATTCACGAACAGACAGCAGAAAACTCCCTCTCTTTGTCTTTGCGCAGATAAACGTTGATGATCTAGAAGAGAGGTTCGCTGCTGTGGAGAAATGCTGCCACCGTGTGGACGATTTGGAGAAAACTACCGTGAGTTATGAAAGGGAAAATTTCTCCCAGTCTGCAAAAATACAAAACATGTCAACTTTACTATGTCCACTACCGCTCAAAACGTTTAGAATCACTCGTCATTTAAATAGTTGTAGCTATTTTATTCAATAATAGTGTTTTTTAAAATTATATGAAACAAACATCAATATGCATTTTAAGATGGTTTACTTAGTATTTCAAATATTTTGGGGGAAAAGTTTTTAAATGATAACACTATTTTCGTGATTTCTCATCAAAATATCCATCCTGAGATTTAATCTCTGCTTTGTAAATTTGAAGCTTCAGTTTCTAGAGCATCAGAGAATAATCTAGAATTTCCTAATAATTTCTGGAACCACATACAGCTTNTTCTAGAGCATCAGAGAATAATCTAGAATTTCCTAATAATTTCTGGAACCACATACAGCTTCTCTACATGAGTTAGGGTTAGGGTTGGACAAGCTGAACATGTCTTAATTTTATACAGCTTCTTGCAAATTAGTTTAAACTTATGTAGGTGCATAACCCTAACAGATAGAGTAAAATTATTTTTACATATGAAACAAAACTAGATTTACATGACTGGAAACATTGATTCTATGTGAATATCATGATTGATTCCAAATTTTTGAGCAGTAGTGTAGTTTTCTTACTCCTTACTTTGATTAAAACTGTGAATCTATATAATCTGCTTTTTTTTCTGTTTGATGTGACTTCTTACTCGTTTCCCATGATGATACTTAAATTTTTATCATAAGACATTTCATCTCTGTTGCAATGTAACAGAAATCTCTGAGGGACACAGTTGAGCAGTATCCAGACCCGGATGACATGAATCTGTTTGTGACCTGGGACGACCTGCAGTTGGCTCTGCTCAGCGAGAGAGACAGACTTAAAAAGGCAAGACGCAGCCATCATCCTCTGCTTGTGCATAATATACAGTAATATAATATAGTAATGGGAAAGACAGCAGATGTCAGCTTCACCATAGGAAATAATGTTCACCTCAGCTTTCAGATGGCAAATCCTATGACAAAACCAACGAAATTATAATTTTTCATCAAATAAGCTGTGTGATCATAGTGTAAAAAAATGTAAAGGCCAGGTGGATTATTTCTTTGTACATGACATCGTGGTGCTCATTTCGCTGCAAAACAGGAACTGTCCTATATTTGCTGTTATGTTCATGTGAAGAAGCTGATAAAACCTACCTAAGTTTACATACAACTGTAATCATGGAATTTAATAACTTAAAGGACAATATCAGTGATTTTGCTTGTTTGAGTCCAGTATATATACAACTCATATTCACGTTATGTTACTGACAGCCACTTCTTACATTATACCACTGGAGTGGTAAATTTTAGAATTTTTATTCCTACCCTCCAGACTGCCAGTTCATTCCGGTACGCTATTAAAATCAAGAGTAGAGTCTTGAAACGTGCTTCATAAGTAATCTATCACAGTGAAAATGACTATTAAGTTTTTTGTCAAAGTAGCTCTATTTAATCGATTCAACATGGAGCTGCACGGAAAACAATGGGAATATCGTCCCAGGAGAAGACGGCTTTTACCAAGAAATTTAAAACAACCATCCCTTCTCCATTTGGAAGCACGTGTTGGCAGGTGAAACATTACATTTTAAAGTGGGTGTAAGATTATGGGATTTAGGTAGTATTATTGTGCTTAGACATGGGAAATCACTGGTATGGTCCTTTAAAACTAGTTCAGATTTGTGACTATTCCAGCCACAAAGTCATTCCATGGAAAAATAACTTGCAAACCAGTGTGTTACATTTTCTCTCAGTAACTCTCTCCTCATTTACAGGAACTTGAGATTAAAGGTGATGTGCCCACAGTGGATAAAACCAAATCCACTCCGCCCACCAGCCATGCTCCTCAGGAGACCATGCCCTCTGATACCATCTCATCCCAGGAGCCCACTGAAGCACCCACTGAAGCACCCACTGAAGCACCCATTGAAGCACCCACTGAAGCACCCATTGAAGCACCCACCGAAGCACCTACTGAAGCGCCNCCATTGAAGCACCCACTGAAGCACCCATTGAAGCACCCACCGAAGCACCTACTGAAGCGCCCACCGAAGCGCCCACTGAAGAGCCCACCGAAGAGCCTACTGAAGCGCCCGCCGAAGAACCTGCCGAAGAGCCCACCAAAGAGCCTGCCGAAGAACCCGCCAAGGAGCCCACCAAGGAGCCCACCAAAGAGCCCACCAAGGAGGCCACAGAAGCTCCTGTCAGTGAGCCTCAAGCCGAACCAGTGGCTCCCACAAGTCCAACAGTTCATGAAGACCAGCAACCCGAGCGGAAAATGAGTAAGCCCAAAGCCGCAGATCTGTACCCCGAGACGGTGGCGGCCCTGAGGAGCCTCGGCAAACTGAAGGAAGAACATCACAACCTGAAGACCCGCATGAGGGCACTGGAGATGGAGAAGGCTGACCAGACTCAGCTGGCACACATCCAGGAGATCCTCACCAATATGGGTAACTTTAAGATCAGTCCGTTAGAGCCCCTGCACGCACACACACACGTGCACACACGTACACACACACATGTTCGACTGGCAGTTTACTGAATGATGCACATGCAGAGTTCATCAGTAGAAGCTGGTTTTATAGTCCTCTGATGAAGGTGGAAGATGTCTCTATCTCTCTCTCTCTCTGTTTTGAACTCTACATTTTTTTGTTGTGCACCTATGAACACAAGTTTGCAACCTCACACAATGGTGAAGAGAATTAAAGTCCTGTTTTTGACTGCAGACATGAAACATGGTTAGATTTAGCTTGATTCTTCATTTAAAGGACAAGAATAAAACAAAAAAAATCAGCCAGTACAAGTAAGTAATAACACCCAAAGACATCAGACCGATCTGTGCGTCCACGCTGTGCTTCATGCTAACCAGACTAAATCATTAGCATGTCTGGACTAATGGGTGGATTGACAGCATGTTTTACTTTTAGGAGCAGGCAACGTGCCTGATGACCTAATGGATCAACTGAATCAGCATAGAGCTTTGACAGACCGCCTGATGAGTGACTTGGAGAAGGTGGGTGAAAAGAACAGAATTTTATTTCATTTACAGGCATCAAAAAAAAAAAGAAAAAAGAAAAGAAAACCCTCTCATATCTCATTATTGGGACCAACACAATGCTTCGCTATCAGATAGTATTCTGTCTGTTGGGATTTTGATTCTGATGATGTGTTTGTCCAAAAGCTTATGATGACCCAGGGCTTCACAGCAGCAGAAAGTGCAGAATTGCAAGAGCTCAGGTAAATGACGTGTCTATGCAGCGAGAAGAAATTCACTTCTCGATTTGTATCTACGTACCGTAAAACAGCTGTTTGATTTAAAGCATTTTAGATTGTGTTATATTTAGCTTTTGTGAATGTTTAGACCAGTTTTAGACGGTGATCTGTGGTTTCATGCTCCATCTCTCTTGTCCAGGAAAGCTCTGAAGGCCGTGGAGGAGGACATAGGGCTGCTGAAGCAGGTAGAGCCACACCTACAAAATCAAGATCAGATTCAGGCATTTTTAGATTGAAGCTGCCAATAGGTTTTATTTTTGCAGATGCTGATTATCAGTCTAGGTTGACCATTTTCAAACTACTCATACTGTTGGCTAGTGTTCTTTCAGGTTTGCTTAACAGCCTAGCTCAGTACACACGTCTAATCCCAGTTCTTTGCCTTCTTTGTACTTTTTGACCCCAGTTGGAGGCAAAGGATGAGAACCAGGCTAGGGAGAATAAGAGGAGGCTCAGCCTTCTGTTACAGCGCTATGAGCATCTGGACAATCTGATCCAACAGAAAATGGCAGAGGTACGGCAGAGCAGGGAGGCAAGGAAAAAAAAGCAGCACAAGCAGCCAGTTTGGTGAAAGTTTGGTGATCACGTCACAATAGATCAATGAATAATGGATGTAAAACAATTTAGTTCAAGTGTGTTCCGCTGAAAAACGAGGAAAGGAAAAGAAAAATCTTTTTTTCTAGCACAGCGCAGCTACAGGATTCATCCTCCTCACATTTAGATACACATCTTTGTGCACTGAAATACAAGCTTTACTGCTGTGAATACCTAACTAAAGTCTTTTTTCAATACTATCATCGTTTTTGTGTATGTGTATGTGCGCCTCAGGAGCAGATAATTGATGTGCAGAAGGCCCTCCGCGAGCTGCAAGCCGAGTGTGAGAGACTCCAAAAAACCACCAAAGATCTGGATGAGGACAGCGGTCAGAAACAGCGCCTCATAGAAGTAAGCGAACGGAAAAACACCAAATTGAAATTTCACAGAAATGTTATTATGCTAACAACACCAAATTGCCGTTTTCGCAGCAACTGCAAAAGATGATGGAGGAACTGGAGGAGAAGAAGGCCGACAAGCACCTGGTTAAAACGGAAATCGACGTCGTAAGTGGCCACTTTTGACTTTGCTAAAGGTGTGTTTTGTCTGCGAAGGTTCGTCGCAGCCATCCTGGTTGTAAGAGTCTAGAAGCTTGAATTTAAATTGCCAGACTGGGACAATAGCTTGAAGACATTTTGCCATTCGTCCAAAAGGCTTCTTCACACGCGTCAATGTGACAGTTCTGCCCACTGTGGGGTGCAGGCATATTTGGGGATTTTGTCAGCCTTGGCAGAGGTATGTGCTCTCTCGTTTACCGCATATGTCACAGCATTCTGATCCAGACGCTCTTGTTGATTTCCACATGAAGAAAGCAGACAAGTCCACCCTGGACAACAAGGTGAGCCGCATGCAGTTTGACTCTGTGACGGAGCAGCTGAACAAAATGTTCCACGAGCTGATGAGCAAGGTGAGCGACCAGGACCAGGACTGGAAGAAGGTCGTTGACAAGCTCTCCGCCGAGATGGAGTCAAAGGTAAGGGATGCCATATTTTGGAGTGCTGGACATCATGATTAGATGCTAAGGTTCAACAAAATACCTGATCTGATAACCTGCACACTTCTGATCTCACCACAGTTGGACCGGATTGAGCTGGACTCTTTGAAGAAGCAGCTTGAAAGCCGTTGGAAGAGTATCTATAAGAAGCTGAAGGCCCAAGCCCCGGAGCACTACGACGCCGCAGGAATCAGAAAGTAAGCCAAAAAAAAAAAAAAAACNAAAAAAAAAAAAAAAACCCATCACCATAATTTCCACATTTGATGCATCAATAATACAATGTTTGATAATAAATCATCTGACTGTCCGCTTTGAGGATCTTACATGGATTTTTTGTTTAAGGGTAGTCATCCTCTCATATTCATTCATTTTATACAGTGAAAGTTAACATTTATAGAAATTAATTTTGACAAGAACTATTTCCGTTCTAGACAACTTGTGGAAAAATTCCACTGCCTCTCCTGCGACCGGCCCGTTATCATGCACACACCATCATCGTGAGTACAGTAAGGATAACGAATAACAGCAACTATTCCTGACTCGGTACCTGAAATATCGCTAAGATTTTCTCTGAACTCCTCTCCTCTTGTCTGCTTCTATGAAATAACAGCCAGTGGATGGCGCTGCCCTGTCCTCCTAGCGTCCCTCCCCACAGATCCAGGCCCTACACCGCCTACGCTCTGGAGCAGATTCGCCAGCAGCAACTCAGGAGGTGATCAGAAACTTTATCTTACACCAGCACCACCAGATGGCACAAGAGTCTCAAAATCTTCTGATTATGACAGTCAAAAGGCTGAGAATCCATTCAGTTTTGTAGATACACACATACATAAATCTTTATTGTATAATATACAGTATCAGTCATTGTTTTCTCCATATCTGATGCTTGTAAACTGATCTCACTGTCCCAGTTTGAAGTCTGGCAAAACCATCTGCCACTATGAGGTAGAAAAATCTATGAGGGACAGACCGAATCTTCCAAAGAGCCGCATGGCCTATGGTAGGTCAAACAACCAGGAAAACATGAGGGAGAGCCTGTACCTGTACCCGACAACCCCTACCCCACCGCAGAGAAGCCCCACCAGGAGCATGTAGTGAGTCAGGGCCAGAGAGGCGAGGAGGAGGAGGAACGATTAACTTAAAACTACATGAAACTTTATGATGCGCTTGAAGAAACTGGTTTATATCAGCAGTAGCAGATAATCCACAAGAAACGCTTCAAATATGTATTGAATCATAGCTATGTTAAAATGTCAATTACACGTAATCAGTTATTAATTGAAGAGGCGAATGAAATGGGTTTTTTTTCGTCCAGATTTTATGACTGAGCTCGGGATAATCTGATCTGAAGACACCCAAATCGTTTTTTCATCCTGTGTAATTTCTGCTTTCATGTCTTCATGGTGATGACAAGCAGCGAACGCTTCCATGAGATGGCAGACCATCCTTACCTGTCTCTCACCCGGAGCTGTGGGGGGATGCACACCGTTACCTCCCCCACCCAGAGATACAGTCAGCCGCAACTGCAACAACAACCCATTCAGGTCACCCACTTTGAGATGGACAGCAGCACAGTTCAGGTAAAATAACCGTGTACCTCGCCATAAGTGTCAAACTGATGGCAACTATGCTAAGAAAGGGACCCTAAAGGCAGATTTTTTTTAACATTAAAGGACCATACTAGCCATTTTTCATGTTTGAGCCTAATATATGCAATTTTCATACACGTAATGTTACTAACAGTCATTTCCCAAAGCATATTACTGGAACGGTGAATTAAAAATGTTTTTCCTACCTTCCAGACCACCACTGGTTTCAGTTCATTTTGGTACGCTATTAAAATCAACTCGTTGATACTTGAAAAGTTCTTGGGATAGGTAATCCATCATCGTAAACAAGACGTGTATTCAGGTTTTTTTTTAAAGTTACGTAATTTTAGCATTTAAGCACAATAAAAAGTGTGGAGTAAATGTATGTCTCCACCAGGGAATATAGTCCCAAAAGAAGACCTGCGTTCATGGAAAAATTTAAAGGACCATGACTTCATAAGGCTGTGTAACTATTAGTGGGGCGGGAAACATCAATTTCTAAGGTGGGTGTATCGTTTGAATATTTGATTTTGAAAGATTAAGAGATTTGCAAAATATCAGGAAAGCTGAAATACGGTTTTATCCTTTAGGAAATGATTGTCAGTAACGTAACATGTATGAAAATTGAATATATTAGGCTCAAACATGCAAAATGGACAGTATGGTCCTTTAAAGTACTTATTTTTTTCACTTCTGTTGTGGAGAAAGGAATTGCAGCAATAATAAGAAATCCTCTTTGATAAATATCTTTTGCAGCCTTTGGAGCTGTTTGCTCTCTTATGATCATCATTCAGAGCTCATACAGGATTTTCCAAACATACCGGAAAAACATGAAATTCTGGAAGTCATAGAAATCGGACAAAATAGCCTCAAAAGACCTGGAAAATAACTATTTGTCCCTGAAAAGTCTTTGATATGCAACAAAATTATGATCAGGTTGCTGTATGAAACGTCACTATAAGCCCTCAAAGTGTGTTTTTGTCTCACTCTTATACAATGATTTAACAAAGAAAGACGGGAGAACTTTTATATATTCAGGCTGGAATAAGACATTAAAACGAATATATAAAGAAAATTTGTGACCATCAGCATTAGTCTGTTTGTATTTTCATGTGTTTGGCTGAGGATTTTTCATTAATACTTTAAGAGAGAGAGAGGAAAACTCTCTGTATATACAGTACTTGCACGAGTCACGCTTGTGCTCAGGGTTGTGTAATTAATTTTTAATGAGCCATTGTTATTGCAGGCAACATTTTTAATAACACAAATACAAAGACAGGTGTCGAAGTCTTTCACTGTAAGGAAATTAGATTATTTAAATGAAGGAGAACCGTGTTAAAGTTGATCCTGTGTTTTATTTACCACTAAATTAACTCCACAGGAATGTATGAATTTAATCTCACAACTGTTAACTCTTTTTTTCTGTGTGTGTGTGTGTGTTGACCATATAGTCAGAGCAGTTTGATATGTATGGCATGGATGGGCATATTTACAAAGGTCGCCTGAACACCCCACATGTCAGAAATACAGAAGAGAAACTTCCTCCAGTTTCTCCCCCTGACGGTGTGTATGTTCTCTTCCTTCCACAAACAAAAGCATTTTTCATGATGTGCTAAAGCTTCTGTTTCCAACTCACCTGTATTAAAGTGCACAAAAGGTTTTAGATGGTTAGAGGTTTTCAAGTTGACTACCAGCATTTCTTATTGGAGGATAATTGTCAAAAACGAGTGAAATGAGTAAAATTTAGATGCAAGTGGAGCCAAAAATGAGACTGAAAATGAGACCAAATTTACAATGAATATGTAATAAGTCAGACTGCATCATGTCAGGGGTGGACAACACATGTATCAGCCTGATAAATATAATCTGTGTCAGTCTTTTCATCAGTGAATCCAGATCAGAAGCTTCTGTCGTTCCTGTCATCATCTCTGGGATCACATGGTTGTGGTGTTTATTGTGTTCTGCGTTACACTATAGGCCAGAAGTTTGTGGCCACCCCCAGATTTAAAAAAAAAAAAAATCATCAATAAACTTTTTATTTTACAATGTATTGCACAGGAAATGACAAAAATACATAAACTAAATGTAACTAATTAGTTTTCAAGAAGAATTAGTCACATCAAAGCACTTTGAAGTCATTTCAGGCTCAGACTGGTTTGGTCAAAGTAACCTCCTCTGGCCAATCAGAATTCTAAAACCTTTTGTTTCTCTTTTGACTGGATGTAATTTTGGTAAATTTTGTAAATTTGTAATAAGTTTGATGAATGTTTGGATCGTTGTCCTGTTGAAGAATGAAATTTTGACCAATAATTTGTAAACTGGATGGAATCACGTGGAATCATTTTGAAGGATGGAATGGTAATTCTCTTTCTTCATAATTCCTTTAACTTGGACCAAGTCTCCACATCTNCAGCATGACTGACCCCCCCATGTTTTACATGCAGAGCAGCAGCACAGCATGAGCAGACTGTTAGCAAATGAATCTCAAAATGATGTGGGAGAAGGCAGACAGCAGCTATTGAATAGAACAGGGTTCCCCATCTAGTTTCCCCCAAGGGCCCAATTATGTCAAGCATGCCAAGCCAAGGGCCCCTAAATCCCCNCCTCCCATCCCACCCCAGATCACCATCATTTCCCACCGCCTGGACCTGACCCGATTTTTTTCTCTCATTTGTTAATAACAACGGAAAACAATTTTCTAATTTTTATTTATTTTTAAACGTAACCCTTTACAGCCCTTTTTTTTTTTTTTTTTTTTTTTTTTGGAGAAGTCAGCTGAGGGCCTGATAGATAGGACCCACGGGCTGCATTTGGTCCACGGGCCGCCAGTTGGGGATCCCTGGAATAGAATGTTAAAACACATCAGCAGGGAGTTGGAACAAAACAGGAGTGCTGCACTAATACAGACTGATGCCTTCATTAAAAATCATTTCTGTAGCCACAGTGGCCACATAATGTGCTCCTGTTGACTAATTCTTCTTGAAAACTAATTAGTTACATTTATTTTATGCATTTTTGTCATTTCCTGTGCAGTAAATTGTAAAACAAACAGTGTATTGATGATTTTTTTTAAAGTCTGGGGCTGGCCTCAAACTTCTGGCCTGTAGTGTGTGTCTTTATGATCTCGGCTCTTCCTCCCTGTGCGTCGACTCTTGGGGGAAAAAAGGATGGAAGGGAGCGCAGAGGAAGGAGGGGTATTGTGGTATTTGTTAATATGGAAAGATCAAGCCANTTTTTTTTTTTTTTTTCCTTTATATTTTCAGTGTGGGTCCAGGATGTTATTCAGCATCCAAATGTTTTCTGGAAAAAGGTGAAGGGAAGGAAATAAGGCCGGCAGGAGTTGGTTTAATGTTCCACACAGGAAATACAAGCAAAATTTACTGAGTTACGTATTAGCAGCAGCAACACAGCTATAAGAATGTGTTATTTCTGTCTTCTGTTGTGATCAGAGTTAAATATCAGCTTTAGTCCAACGGTTTTGGCTGCGTCTCGGCTTTCAGGGTTTACTGTATATAAAATACGATATTGTGATTTCTGACCTGCTGGAGCTTCTAGTTTTTGGTTTTTCTTTTAAACTCGTTGGCCCTTGAAACATGATTTATGAGGACAAGTGTCTTGGCCTGTATTTTTGGTGTCAAGGATAAGTAAGCTATAACTGGTGGAGGTTTTAGTAGCTGTTATGAACCCGTGTCAGGGCTGACATGCCAAGCTCTTCCTGTGCTCTTATGACTGCAGGCATGTACAGAAGCGCAGACACAGCCAAGAGCTTCCTATCCCGCAAGTCTGGTTCTTTTCCTGAGCTGTACTACGCTCCTGTTCCCCCTCACAGTGCCAACACCCAGCGCAGCAAATCAGGTGGGTAAAACACCGGCCAACGTGTGACAATAACCGTTACGTTTAACCTTCTAAAACCACATTTTGCACACTTTTAACCTATATGGTTAGATGTCACAAAAATGAGGATTGCACAAACGCACACACTGCAATAAAAACAACAACAGGTCAAAAGCCCTAAGAAGCTGCAATGTTAATATCGAACCAAAACCATATTAGAGGGAATAAACTATATACCAATGATTTGCTACACTTAAAGTCTCATCAGCTGATGAGCTAAAAATCTTAATTTTGTCCTGAGGGTGATGCTAGAGTAAAAAATGCTGAAGTAAACTGAAGTAAATACTTCCATAGCTTGTAGTTAAACAATATGGTCCATCATTTTTTTTATTGAAATTTATTGAAGTTTATTGAAAATTTCTGGTACAGGATTTACAATCCTCTTCACCAGACTCAAACAGNAATTTATTGAAGTTTATTGAAAATTTCTGGTACAGGATTTACAATCCTCTTCACCAGACTCAAACAGCAAAAACAATAAACAACAAAACAAATGCAATTAAAATAACATGAATGACATCAGTGTCAATCAGTCAAACAGTATCCATAAATACTCACAACTCAGCTTTGTAATTGTATAAAATGTCCTTAGTTGACCAGAATTTATCCAGGCTGTTCTTAAATGAATTAACAGTAGAGCTTGCTTATTTTTTACTGATCTACTTCTGTTGATACANACACACACACACACACACACACACACACACACACACACACACACAAAAAGCTTTACAGCTACAATCACAAAAGCCTTTATACACACCCTGAATCGTGCATCCATGATCAATAACTGAATTTGATGTGTAAAATCAGCGTCGTCCCCCTTTAAAACTTTTTTTTGTGGTAAATTTATGGCACTAGAGGAAAGGTCAGAGGTCATCAGAGTGATCTGGATTCATCATCTGGGAACAAACATCCAAAACGAAATTCACAGCAATCCGACGAGTTGCGGGCGGGATCCCGTCTTGCTGCGGATCGAAGTGTTCCACAGTTTTAGACTCCCTGCCTTTTGCCCGGTGTTTGCTGGGATATGAAAATGAATTCTTTCTTTGCAGCCTCACACATGCTAACATTCTGCCCTGGCGGCGATTCTTAACACTCATCTCTCGCTCCACCCCTCTGTCTGCTCTCCTGTGTCTCAGACTCCAGCGCCTTAATGCAGGACTGTGTAGCTTCTGCGGCGGGCTTTATGCCTGTGCCCAGCAGCTCTTTTTTGGCAGACAGAAGCGAAAGGCCTCGTGCGGATCCACGCAAAGAGGACGAGCCTGCCACACACCCGTCGCCATAACGCTCAGTGTAGGATCATACATGTCACTTTGTTTTAAATAAAGTGCTGCAAAAGAGAAGGTAACTGTTCTTCAGTTTGAGATTGAGCCAAAGTTTGAAAAGCATACTTGAATCGAAAAGTACCTTAAACAGCCTGTAAAGTATTATATTTCTATTAAACTGCAGCAATATTTTCTTTGATTAGTTGCTTATTGCTTTCAGTACTGACATGTTCTTGGCGTTGATGAAGTTTGAGGCTTTGTCACATTCACACGTTTCCCTTTGTCTGTTTAGCTTCAGTAGCTAATGCTGCTTGTGCTAAAGCTACTCATGCTAATGCTGATCTGCTAATGTGACATTCAACTTAAAGGACCATACCACCCATTTTGCATGTTTGATCCTAATATATTCAATTTTCATACATGTATAACGTTGCTGACAATCATTTCCCAAAGCATACTACTGGAATGGTGAATTAAAAATGTTTGTCCTACCCTCCAGACCACCATTGGTTTCACTT
Organism: Lucifuga dentata; assembly: GCA_014773175.1. Classification (NCBI taxonomy): domain Eukaryota; kingdom Metazoa; phylum Chordata; class Actinopteri; order Ophidiiformes; family Bythitidae; genus Lucifuga; species Lucifuga dentata. The sequence goes on from VXCM01001679.1 coordinate 67,260, forward strand.
CATTCTGGTACACTATTAAAATCAACTTGTTGATACTTGAAAGNTCCAGACCACCATTGGTTTCACTTCATTCTGGTACACTATTAAAATCAACTTGTTGATACTTGAAAGTTTCTTGGGATAGGTAATCCATCATCGCGAACAACAACAGGAAATCAGGTTTTTTGTTGAAGTTATGTAATTTTAGCCTTTAAGCGCAATAAAAAGCACGGAGTGAATGTATGTCTCCACCAGGGAATATAGTCCCAAAAGAAGACCTGCGTTTATCAAAAAAGGTTGATTAACTATTAGCAGGAGAAACATAAATTTCTAAGGTGGGTGTATCGCTTGAATATTTGATTTTGAAAGATGAAAAGATTTCGCAAAATATCAGGAAAGCTGGAATACGGTTTTATCCTTTGGGAAATGATTGTCAGTAACGTAACATGTATGAAAATTGAATATATTAGGCTCAAACATGCAAAATAGGTGGTATGGTCCTTTGAACTTGAAATTTCTCACCTCCAACTGGGAATTCTCAGAAAATCAGGGAAAGTTCCTCAATATTGTTCCTCGAGTTCAGTATTTGACATCAGTTCAGTATGGCTGCTCACACTACAAAAAGTAATTTCACTATTCATAAAATAACGTTTGGAATTATTTTCTTTAAATTGGTCAGCGTATCAAACACAGTAACAGGTTAAAAATATAACTGACAATGCAGTAGCTGTTTTATGAAGGTAATTAGCTCATAAAGGTAAAAAAAAAAAATAGCTTCTTTTGTTCTGACAGAGCAAACAAAACAAAAGTCTATGTCATTAGCTTGAACGCGCTGTGATCGCAAATGACGTAATTTCGAGTTACGGCTTCCCAATTCCAAGGTGCAACGAACGCAGCCTAACTGCCCAGGCCAAGAGCGATGGGGCACGTGGTGTTTAAGGACAGCACAAAAAAAAAAAAAAAAAAAAAAAAAAAAGGTTTTCATAGTTTTTACCAAAAGTGTAAACTCTAAATCAACAATTTAATGTGTAAAACAGGACATTACGTAAAAAATGTTGCAGATAATTGGTTTTGGACCACTAGGTGGCGCCCTACTGACACAACACATGGCTCAACACACCACACATTTCCCCAGACTCATAAAACTCCCTTTTGCTGTTCACTTTAAATGTCTCAGGTGGTTTTCTTTAGCCTGACTGTGGAGGTCAGAGCTTCAACATGACAGGAAACACAGAAGACATGTGCTTCCTGTTCAGAGAAAGACAAGTGAAAGCAGGGAAGGACGGATGATTGAGTAACGATGAGAGGATGTGTTGTTACTGTAAGACGAGAGGAGTGTCTTTACTTTGAAGTGCGGCTGCAACACTTACTATGTATTATTTCCTGTCACTGAAGAGTGCGGTTAATATCAAGTGATTAATATTTGTTAATATTTGTTAGCATGGTTATTTCAAGGGTTTATATGGCATTAGCAGTCTCCTTCATTCATACATGCATTACATTTGATTCTGGAGAAGCCACAGAAGCTAGCATTCAACAGAATCACCAAGATATTTTCATGTATTTGATATAAATTGATACTTTTATTCACCAAGATGGCATTAAATTGATCTTTTTTATTGGATATAATTGTTCTATATCAAACTTTACATTCATTAAAGAATCATAAATTTCCAACAGTTACAGCTTTGCAGACGTTTGACATTCTAGCAGAAGAAATTCAGCCTTTTCTGTAGCTCTTCCCAGAGGTGTGACAGGGTCATAGATCATTTTTCATGAGCTCGTCCCACAAGAGCTTCAAAACTGGCAATTGTGCATCAAAAATAGTACAGAGTTTTCTGTTTCTTCACAAAATAGGCTTTGCATAGCTTATGTCAGGGATGTCAAACTCAATCAGAGAGGAGGCCAAAATTAAAAAATTGGGTCCAAGTTGAGGGCCTTTAATGAAAACAGACTTAAATTGGCCTCGTTTTCACCAGAGGTGTTATGACAAATTATTCATACACTAATATGAAGTTCAAGACATCTTATAGAATTCAGAACAAACCAGAGGTATGGAAAAAAGACAAATGAGAGCTCAAATTCAAAATAAGTAACACATCAGCGTCATTCTTTTTTTTTTTTATGTCNAGACAAATGAGAGCTCAAATTCAAAATAAGTAACACATCAGCGTCATTCTTTTTTTTTTTTATGTCTTTCTATCAGCAGTGTTTCACTGACTCATTTCCAATGAAAATGTTGTATCACAGGCAATCAAAAAGAGCCAGAAAACTGTAATTTTTCTTAAAGGAAATCAGATATTATCTCGCAGGCCTGATATAATTGTACCCCAGGCCGGATGTGGCCCCCGGGCCTTGAGTTTGACATATGTGTCTTATGTGTTTCACATCTGCGTTGCACCAATCAAGCGCAGACCTCTTGAGAAATCTGCTTTGTTTTGGTCATTTTTGAACCCAGAAGAATGCTAGTACCTCTGCAACCCAAGTAAAGACCATTTATCCTCTTAATTGAACAGAATAACAGGATTCAGGTGTGCTAACGCAATTACAAAGGTGTCTCTAATAACCAATTAGCATCTAAACATGATTAATTAAGGATGAGCTCAGAGTGTATCATTATGATGAGTAATGGTTGCTGAAAATGGGGCTTTGCATTTTTATTGAATAATTATTTGTAAATCAATTATTTCTAGCTGTAATAACCATTTGCAACATTTTTAATGTCTTAGCTCTATATTTTAAATCAATTTAATACCATGTTGGTGAATAAAAATACCAATTTCTATTAAAAACAAAAAGAATTTCTGGGTGATTCCAAACTATATATTGTGACTCGAGCATGAATGTTGCCTTCAGTCATGTGTCTGTCATTTGTTCCTCTTCTAACAATTTTTTTTTTTTTTTTTAAACAACACTAATACAGTTTTTCTATTGTTGTTCTAAGCAGTAATGTCACGTTTGGACATTTTCATCGATCACACAACAGTTTCTCAACTCACGACTGCAACCACATCCTTCCTCAATTGTCAGCTTTACTAATAGGAGGAAGAGTAACTTCATAAAATGGGTTTGAGGACAAAAGTGCCTTCTCAGCCATCTTCAGGTGTTACAGTATAGCGTGACAACACGGTCAGCCAACAATTAAAATGAAAGAAAGTAGCAGATCATACCTTGTTTTATTAAACATATAAATACAAATTTCAACAGAGGAAATTAACACAAAGTACTTGAAGAAGAATCTCTATAAAAGAGTCATGGATTAGAACAGAATGAATTTCTGAGGGTCCATGAGAAAATTTAACGTCATCAAAGTGATTTGAACACTTGATAAAAAGCAAAGTTTTTGACAAAAAAAAATCTTGCATGGGAGGTAAATGAATTTTTATGAAATTAAAAAAAAAAAAAAANAAAAAAAAAAAAAAAAAAAATTACCCAGTTTGTAAATCTTTGGGGTGGTTAGGACTTTGAAGCTAGACAGCAGGGGAAGCTGAATAAAATATCATTACCAATTCTGAAACTGTGCTAAGGAACGTGGAGGTGGGGTCACATCTCTGAGAAACCACAATCGCCCACCAACACTTCATGTTCCCATAACAGATATAAACCAGTAATCCACCTCAGGAAGCTTGTACGACGTCTCTCCTGTCGGCCAAACTTTCAAACTCAACTTTTCAGTGTACAAAAGAAGCTATACAACATAGAAAACCAGGACCAATTACTCAGGAAAGAAGTAAATGTCAGGCTTTACAATTACCTGTTCAACAATCAGCTCAACCCCCGATGACAACGGGGGTTGATTTAAGAGAAAAATCCATCTGACTGACCTCATAAACCTCCACTCGTTACTGATTTCTCTGACAACGGCCCTGTGAAGAGACACCAAAGTCTTTGATTCAGTCAAAAAGAAGTGTGTGAATGTGAGTTAGTTTGTTCGATCGATCGATCATCATCGAGCTCCAAGTCAAAACTCTCCGGTGTATCGCAGCTTCTGTTACTGAAGAAATTCTTATCCGTTTGTCTGAAATCTTCCTGTTCTGTTCTGTCAAAGACGAAGTTATTGCTCTTTGGTTAATGAGATCATGAAACCAAAACCAGAACTTTGCCGTTGATGCTTTTTGACAGTTGAAACATTCCTTGGAACACGGTGAATACACCAAAGAAAAACCGAGAACAAAACAGTTCGAGGATGTTTCAGGTGGATGATTTCCTTTATGTCCAGTTTCATAGTGAAAATGACAGTTCTGGCATCACATTATCGTCCAACCACCCCAAGAAAGGCCGACCGGTCACTAGAGCGATAAAAGAACGCATGTACGAAAATACTGTCGAGCCAAAAAAACAAAAACAAAGGAGTTCATAATGAAAGATGGATGAATAGCTGATTGTCTGTGTGAAGCAGTGAAGAACATAATCTCTCTCTCTCTCTCTCTCTCTTCATCATTCCCTGATGTCAACGATATTTTCTTCCACTTCCTGTTGCAGTGATCATTTGTGACAGAGCAAAACTTCGTCTTTTACAATTAAAGTTAAAGTCGAGACTAATCTACCGATGATTTTGCTTTTTAATGTTGTGACATATGTGGGTCTCGTTCCTGGTTGCGAGGCGACGAGGTTTTCGTTCCCAAGAATGTCACACTGGATATTCATCACTGTGTAAACTTGATCTGAACAATCATTTTGGAGTCAATTCAGAATATCTGTCTCGTACTGTGTTCGAGTTACCCCGGAAGTCAGAATTTTCCGACTTCCTACTTGGAAAAATGCATTAGAATGGCACTTGAAGTTGGAGCTCCACTGGGAAATTCGGACCAAAATGATCTACCCTGACTTCACCAGTATGACGTCACTCAACATGGCAGCGCCCGTGGAAGTGAGCTTTGTGAATGGAAATGATCAGCTAACAAATGAATAAAGTAATTTTTTCTTGCGTGAAATTGAAATAAAAAGGTCAGAATATATCACCAAGTTAACTATCTACAGTGTACAACAACTGTTTGCCATTGATACATAGGTGTAAATTTCAGATTACATCTCTGCACAAACTTTAATACCCACTGTGATTAATATCACTGTAAAACAACACAACCAAACAGTCCTGTAGTCTAACTTTACTTTAATTAGCATTTATTACTTACTTATTAATTACATTTATTACATTTGGCTGGAACAGTTTGAGGTCAGAAGTTGGAACTTCCAACTGGGAAAAATCCGACTTCCGAGGTAACTCGAACGCAGCATAAGGACACAGATTTCACCTGTCTGCAAGCTGTGCTGCTAATGCTGCGTTCACAGACCTCAGAAGTCGAATGTTTCCCCGTTGGAAGCTCCAACTTCCAACCTCAAACCGTTCCAGCCAAATGTAATCAAAAAAGCATAGCTGAACACCAATAAATACTGTAAAATTAATTAAATTTCGTAATAAATGCTAACTAAAGTAAAGTTAGACTACAGGACTGTTTGGTTGTGTCGTTTTACAATGATATTAATCACAGTGGGTATTAAACTTTGTGCAGAGAAGTAATATTACAAAATTATTTATACTTACGTATCAGTGGCAGTTATCCAAAATAGTTAACTTGGCGATATATTCTGACCTTTTTCTTTCAATTTCATGCAAGAAAAACTACTTTATTCACCTTTCAGCTGATCATTTCCATTCACAAAGCTCACTTCCACGGGTGCTGTCATGTTGAGTGACGTCATACTCGGTAAGTCAGGGTAGATAATTTTGATCTGAGTTTCCCAGCTGGAGCTCCGACTTCAAGTGCCATTCCAACGCATTTTTCCAAATAAGAAGTCGGCAAAATCTGAGTTCCAAGGTCTGTCAAACGCAGCATAATTCCCGTTCCTGTGGCGGGAATTTACCTGTGAAGCACCAGCGTTTCAACCCCCTGATCCTGTTTCTGTAGTAGAGAATACATTCAAAGCGTATGTGGGGCCTCTCCCATTCAGACAGAGGTAGGAGTGGTTGAGCTTCTGCAAGGTTGTGTGGAAAAAAAAAAAAAAAAAAAAATCACTGAGTTGGCCTCCGCCTCCCTCACAGACAGAGACGTGCTGGAGGTTTTGGCAGCTCACGCCCGTCCGTGTCAAAACGTTCACGAGTCAGGTTAACGTGTCAGGTTACAACACGTTAACGAGTCAGGTTAACGTGTGCGTTGGTGTGAGTCTGTGAGCTCTACGTCTCGTTTTGGCTGAGGCTTTATTTACAAATGAATCAAAATCTTTGCAGAAAACTGTTACGTTGTCAGCAAAATAAGACATGGATCTGCTGCGCCTTGTTAAAGGACCACACCAGTGGGTTTTTTTTGCATGTTTGAACCCAGTAAATGCTACCTGCGTACACCGTTACGCTAACCAACTTCCAACCACTTCCAAAACGTAACGCCCCATTTTAGTTTCCTTGTCATTTTTGCCAGATCCCTAACGATAAGACTGCATCATCCTAATGTTAAAGGTGATACACTCTTGTTGTACCACCTTAAAAATCAATGGTTTGCCTGCTAACACACACACCCAAATGTAGAAGGCACAATCGTTTTTAACTTCTCTGTAAAAGCTGTCTTCTCCTGGGATTATATTCCCTGGCGGAGACATACGTTTTCTTCCGTTCAGCTCCCTGTTGGACAGGTTATATTAAGACAAAAATAAAGACAAACGTCGACAAAAATTAGAATGACGTGTTCGCCGTGATAAATTACCTATTACAAGCACATTTCAAGTCTCTGCAAGTTGATTTTTATGGTGTGCTGGAATGAATTGGCAGTATGGAAGGTAGGAAAAACAACTCTAAAATGTACCAATCCAGTTTTGGAAGATGGTTGGCAGTAATTAAACATGTATGTGGGTTGTATTTACTAGGCTCAAACCGGTATGCAAAATCACCGGTATGGTCCTTTTTATGAGGTTTTTGGCTGGAGTTGCCACGCCAACAATCAATCGTCAAGCCTTGGTGCCGTTTAAACCCTCTCAAAGCCTCTTCTTTGACAGCTGGGGTGAAATAACCGAAACAAAAAAAACTACAATATAAACACGCCAGCTCTTCGTCTGGCTGTAATCTTAGTCAAATTATCAAATTATTGCAAACTTTGCCGTTCCTGCTACCAAACCAAAGCCGCTTGTCGCGTTTTTTCTCTTTAAAATGCATCGTCTCTGTTTGCCACGTGTTTTCTCCTCGACATGTTCACCAACCTAAAATTAGTGTCTGCACATGGAGCCCCGCCTCTCTGCTATGAGAGCCGTCGGCTGCCCGGTTCGGTTTCACCGTGCTTAGCGCTTTCATGGCTACGAATGAAACCCGACCATACGGCTACAGCATTAATACATCTATAAACCTATCCACACTGACTGTACACACACTCCACACCACTAAAATATGTGTAGAGACTTTTTTTTTTTACATTTAATCAGCTGAGGCATCAAAACCAGAACCGCTGTGATCTGAGCTGAAGTCCCGTCTGTTGTCGTCTGCTGGTTATTGCCCACTTCCTGCCTGCTGGAACGTTTCCAAACCCTATTACAAGAGAAGAGTTTCTTTAAAAAAAAACAAAAAAAAAAAACAAAGCGTTTCAACAGATCACATGGCTGCTATCCTAAGTAAGTGCTCTGTTGGGTCCTGGGCTTGTTTGCATTGGTGACAAAAAAAAAGTTTCTGTATTTCCCGGAAAAACGCTTCCGTGTCATCTTTCCGTCTCCTCGCTGTCGGCGTCCTTCCCCTTGCGTGTCCTCTCGAGGCTTGGATGACTGAAAACGGAGAGGGAAAGTGTCTCCGCCGAAAGCCAAGCGGCTCATCTTCGGTTTAGAAAAACAACAGAAAACAGCAGTGTCCTCATTCTCATTCTACCCCCCGTCACCCTCCCTCCCTCCCCCAAAAATTTGGCTACACTTGGCGCCAGCCACCCGAACCTCCTACCCTGCCCTCCCGCCCAGCGTACAGTCTCATCTCTGGCCGTGGAGCGCCGATACGACGTGGGGTTGCTGAGCGCCGCTGGGCTGGGAGACGGGGGGCCACATGGGAGTCTGTTGCATGTGGTGGTGGTAGTGGTGGTGCATGTGATGGCCGGTGGGCGAGGATGGGGGCAACCACGCCGGCTGGTGGCTGGGCGGCGAGGAGGCCCAGAAGGAGCTGAAACCCGACGCGGAGGAAGGGGCTGGTGGGGAGCAGGCCATAGAAACCTGGGCGGGACCGCCGCCCGCGCTGGTGCCGCATTCAGATGCCCGCAACTTGGAGAACATGGTGATGGCGTCGGGGAAGTTTGGCGGCGTGGCGGGAGTGTTTCTCGGTGTGCACATCTGCAGGGAGAAAATGTAAAATCAACAAAGACTGCAAAGAAAGGTGAGGGTGTATTTATATCTGTAGCTGCTGTAGGAGTCGAGGCTGGTATGCTCGTAAAAATGATTTAAAGGATGCGTGACGGCTGGAGTTTGTGTCCAGGGCATCGCTCGCCAGAGGGCGGCGAACATTCATCCAGCATCTTTAAAAACACAGAAATTCTTCAGTCTCACAGCCACATGCTCTCACAGAATCCCTTCAGCAGCATCCAGCTCTGGATTTATGTTGTGTGTGTGTGTGTGTGTGTGTGTGTGTGTGTGTGTGTGAGAGAGAGAGAGAGAGAGAGTGATCAAGTGAGAATTTGTGCTCAATGCCAAATGTCTTCAATGAAAATAATACCAATTAAAATGTAATCTGAAAAATGGTGCAGTGTTGGCAGCCAAAGCAGGATGATACAAACACACACACACACACACACACACACGGATCAGGTAGCAGCCATAAATAGAGGAGGGGAACTCTCGGCTGTGCAGTAGGAGGCCTGTTTTATTTAGCACACATTGCTGTCGTGTGTTTTCACAAGTGAAAAATGTAAACACTTCCCGGCATGCACACACACACACACACACACACACATGCATGTACAACACAACGTGGATGTGTGGTGCTGTGGATCAGGAGGTTCACCTGAAGCAAGCAGCAGCACTGATAAATTCTTCACTAAACGTCTTGTTTTAAAGCAGCAGTGATCAATCAATCGATCAATCAATCAATAACAGCTGATAATGCTTTAAGACCGGGAATATGAAGAGCTGCAACTCGAGCAAGTCGGAAACACATCAACAGGTACGAACTGCTGTGTTTACATGCAGCCTGAGAGCTCAAAGCTGCTTCAGCTGAGGAACAAGTCTAGAAGACACACACACACACACACACACACACACACACACACACACGTATGAAGTTGAAATTCGGCAGGTTTATTGCTCAGGACCCAAGAACGTGTTGTGTGTGAAGTTGTTTGGATGAGCGGTTCTCGAATTGAGCTGTGCCAGTAAAAAGTAGTCCGCGGCGGCAGGATATGGTGTGGCAGCATACACTATGGTCCAGTGGCACGATCTCACGAGGACGTGCAGATTAAATGATGGCAGGCTGCGGGCGCACACCATAAAGTCCGGCCCAGTCCGAACACGCATGTTTTGAACAGACACTGCACTAGTTCTATCAAAAAGGCGTGTCCTGGCATTCATGACTGTCATGTTGCATGGCGTGATGATGCGTGTGACGGTTTCTCTGTGCTTCATGTCTGCAGTGAGAGGATCTGTAGCTCCGCCAGGACCTTTGCTGTTTTCTACGGTGGCCGAGAGAGCTCAACTTAAGCTACTTGTAAAATGAACACACTTTCATCAATTTGACACACACGCGCCGCATTTACTGAAACGCCGCAAATATCACGTAACACAACGGAAGTGAGTAAAAACACAACGGAAGTTTATCGGGAAACTCTGAACGCGGGACACAGCACAGAACCAGAAATCCGTCCCGTTTTTTTTTTTTTTTTTTNTTTTTTTTTTTTTTAAACATGACCGCTCGGCAAGAATAGCCGACTTCATATTAATTACAATTATGAGTTTAATTTCCGTAAAACAGCACTATTGGATGGCTAACTGAGAACCCCAACACTACAAATATAAATACATCCAATTACATATGAATTCCACAATTAAAATATTAAAGCTAACACTTCTTGTTTCTCGCTTCTGTGCTGTGTCCCGCTGATGAAATTTCCCGTTAAACTTCCGTTGTGTTTTCATTATTTTCTGTTGTGTTTTCTTTCACTTCCGTTGTGTTACGTGGTGTTTGCGGCGTTTCAGTAAATGCGGCGCGTGCGTCGTCAAATTGATGAACGTGTGGCGTCATTTCTATGTAGCATACGGTGAGCTCTCTCGGCCACCGTAGTTTTCTGCCCTTTACATATCGGTCGTGTTGATTTTTCCACTTTCCGTGTTTCTTAGACTCCAGAACTACGAGCCGTCCCCTGGCAAGAGATGGCGGTTATTTCGCGGTTTCTCATGTAGGAATCATACGTGCCTCTCCCTCCACGCCTCTTTGCTGGTTGATGAAGGCACATTTACGTCATGCTGTCCCGCCGTTTCATATTCTGAGTGGGTCCGCCACTATTGTGAGCAACCCTCAAATGCGTCCTCCGCGGCCGCTATTACGTCACATTTTCCACGTTAAGTATAAAGCAGCATCAATACCGTCCACGTGCCTCGTTACTGTAACCATAACGCATCGCCACCGATGAAACGTAAAACACTGAAGTGTTTAGTGTTTACTGACTGTTTAGGCTGATAACGAGTGCGTCTCGATCTTTATGTACTAAATACACGTTAACGTCTCCTGACCTTCTGTCAAAAAACTACTTGCATCACACACACACACACACACACACAACTTAAAGTGTTCCTACCAAACACACAATCCTAAAAAAAAAAAAAAAAAAAATGCCATCCAACCAGTTCTCTGCCCTTCACTTTTATCAAACCGATAACCTTCGATGTCTCTCATATTTGGGGCAACAAAGTGGCCTGAGCCTGGAAGCCTGTTTTGTCTCCGTTTGGACAGTTTGGAATACTTTTCCAGAGCTGAGAAAGACGCTCTGACAGACTTGTTGTCAGCAGAGATAGTTCAACTCTGATTAGAGGCCGTGCTGCTCATTACTTCCTTCTCCAAACCAAAGCTTTCCCAGCATGGCTCCCTGATGGCTTCCACATTTTTTTGTTTTTTTTTTGGAGGAGGCTAAGTTGGACATAATAATAATAACTTTATGTATGTAGCACCTTTCTAAAACAAAGTTACAAGGTGCTGCACACATCATGCATTTAGACACAAAAGATAAAATCCAAGCAGGCAAAACAACAATTTTATTAAACAAAAAAAAAAAACAGAATTAAATAACCACAATAAACAATGTATGAATCAATCAATGAATGAATTCTACAGCTTAGGGGCACAAGCAGCAAAGGCCCGATCACCTTTGGTAACAAGGCGAGATTCAGGAACTATCACAAGGTTCCTGCCAGAGGATCTCAGACAGCGGTCAGGTTCGTAGGGAGTTAAAAGATCATGAATGTAGATAGGTGCCTGGCCATGAAGGGCTTTAAAAACAAGCAGTAAAATCAATTCTAAAACAGACTGGTAACCAGTGAAGGCAGCAAGAATTGGGGTGATGTGGTCACTTCTTCTGGAGCAAGTTAAAAGCCAAGCAGCAGCGTTTTGTATTAACTGAAGCCTATGAACGTTTCCCTTACTGACACTGGAGTAAAGTGCATTACAGTAGTCTAGTCTAGAGGTGACAAATGCGCAAATGACCTTTTCTACATCTGAAAATGAAAGAAAAGGCCTAACCTTACAGATCAACCTGAGCTGAAGGAAACAAGTCTGCATGGATATGGAAATAGAAGTCTGACAGCTGATAACCATAAAGACAACTGAGTCTCCTTCTCTTGTTGCTTCACTCAGTCTCTCTTTCACCAGCTTTGTATTCTTCCATAGCTCCTCCTCCAGATGCACACGCACGCACACACGCACACACATACGCACGCAAAGGCCTCCGGTGCTATGATGTAACAGCACTGCACCCAAAATAATAACAAACCCCAGCCGTTGCCTCTCTCTCTCTCACACACACACACACACACTTCCCCTGCTCTCCAGCTACAACACGCTCCTCCCAGAGCCGTGGACGCGCACGTAGACGGAGAGCAGAACAGGGGGAGGAAAGGAAAGGAGAGAGAGAGAGAGAGAGAGAGAGAGAGAGAGAGAGAGAGAGAAAGCAGAATGCTGCTGCAGATGTTACTGGGGCAAAGCAGCAGAGAGAACGCTGTTCCTGCAGGATGAGGCTGTTATTCCCAGGCTGCAGCTGTGGAGGGGAGATTCAGCCAAATTCATAACACACACACACACACACACACACACACACACACACACTTACCCACAATAAGTGTGAGGAAACAGTATTGCATAAGCAGCACCGGGACAAGAACACACTCGCCTATTGTGTCTTTGTTCTCGTGTGCTGAAATTAGGCTCCACAAGCCAGCAAACACTCCGTGATTCATGTCGGCACGGAATAATTATTTAATTTGTTCAAATCAGGCAGACTTTTGTCAAGTAAGTTTTCACAGTCCAATAATTATTATGTTACTGTCAGAGGAACTGCTGTTATAACCGTACAGGTACAGAGAGAATGGAGTGCTGCTGCGACTTTAATACACGCACCAAAGTCAATTTATTAGAATCAAAGTTTAAACGTGCATATGACATCACTCAACATGGCGGCACCCGTGGAAGCGAACTTTGCGAATTAAATGATCAGCTAACAGCAGAATAAAGTATTTTTTCTTGCGTGACATTGAAATAAAAAGGTTAAAATATATATCGCCAAGTTAACTATCTACAGTGTATAATAAGTGTTTGCCATTGATACGTAAGTGTAAATAATTTCAGAATATTACTTCTCTGCACGTGTGTAATACCCACTGTGATTAATATCACTGTAAAACAACACAACCAAACAGTCCTGTCATCTAACTTTACTTTAGTTAGCATTTATTACTAAGTTTATTTAATCTTATAGTATTTATTGGCGTTTAGCTATGCTTTTTTGTTTATATTTGGCTGGAACGGTTTGAGGTCAGAAGTCGGAAATTCCGACTTCCCACTGTAACTTGAACGCAGCATAAGTGACAGCGGGTACTGTTAGCCTGCTAATGTTGCTAGCTAGCCAAAACAACCGAACTGTTTATGAAAAGTGATAAGTACGTGACATCTGACGGGTAAATTATCTGTTTATATATTTATCAGCTACATAGCCTTTAACAAAAACATGTTCTTTATGTGAGCTGCCTTTAAAAAATGTCTGAAAGTGTCTTTTTTAAGCACTGATTTTGGGAATAATCTAAAGAATAACCATCTGCACTCATTCCTGTAGGAATGAAAGCTGGCCTTTGTTTGACCGCTGGGAGTCCTGCTGGTGTGTGAAGTGCAGCTGGAGTCCTGCAGGACAGCGAGAGCCTCGTCTCGCTGTCCAGAAGGATGAAGCTGCCTCCCTTCAGCCACGCATGCCTTTACTCTCATTTTTATTTATTTCCCTTTTCTGTGGGGAAACTAAATGCTCTTACCATCTGGTGGTGGTGACTGGGGATGTTGGCCTCCTGGAAAAAGGAGCTTAAGGCCGTCTGGAGAGAGAGAGAGGAAAAAATGTTAAGAGCACTTGACGTGGATTTATTAAAATTAATCAGCAACGACACACAGGAGTTGAGTCAAACGTCGGCCGTGTTTCTTCCTGCCTCAGACTGAGAATCGCCCCTCCCCCCCCTTCATGTTCAGCCTGCGGGTCAGTTGACAGGCTGATCACGTGAGCTCAGGGTTCAAACTATTATCCTCCACGCTGCGATCTAAAACAAAGTTTTCTTGGACCACAGGACGACCTTTTTAGCTTAAAGGACCATACCAACTATTTTGCATGTTTGAGCCTAATATACTCAATTTTCATACGTGTAAGGTGTATGAAAATTCCCAAAGGATAAAACCGTATTTCAGTTTTCCTGATATTTTGCAAAATCTCTTAATCTTTCAAAATCAAATATTCAAGTGATACACCCACCTTAAAAATCCATGTTTCTCCTGCTAATAGTTACGCAGCCTTATGAAGTCACGGTCATTTAAATTTTATCAAAAAATTTAAACGACCGTGACTTCATCAGGCTGCAGGTCTTCTTTTGGGACTATATTCCCCGGTGGAGACATACATTCACTCCACGCATTTTACTGCATTCAAATACTAAAATTACGAAACTTCGAAAAAGTCTTGTTTGCAATGATGGATTACCTATCCCAAGAACTTTTCAAGTACCAACAAGTTGATTTTAATAAGTGTAGCAGAATGAACTGAAACCCACGGCGGTCTGGAAGGCAGGAAAAAAGGAAATGATTATCAGTAACCTTGTGTGTATGAAAATTGAATATATTAGGCTCAAACGTGCAAAATGGGTGGTATGGCCCTTTAAGTAAAGGCAAAGTAGCTCCAGCTATCAGAGACTTTAGCTAAATTGCGCTTAAACTTTCAAATTAAAAGTTTGTCTGAAAAGTACAAACAAGTCTGTAAGAGCGACTAGGTGTTTCTCCCGTGACGTCTTCTGCTGGAGGTCAACGAGCAGAAAAACACAGAGACGCTGTAAAACATAAACAGCAGATTTCATGGCCGCCTCCCTGCGCAAACAAGGAAATGAGTCAGTTTCTTGTATTGTTCCTCTTTTGTCGCGAACGCAGCCGAGGCTGGCGTGAACACACACTTTATGACCTCCTAGAAACAGAAACACACTGACAGCCGCAACGGCCCGAACACCCAGGCAGCTGCCTTCCTCCCAGCAGCAGAAAACATTCCTCTAAAATCTGACTGTGGAGTGATTCATGAGGATGCTGGGAAAGGCGCTGGTTGATGTCATCTTTTGGCAGAAAGTAATCATTGTGCGGCGCGACCCCGTGTTTTAAAAACCACACCGTGTCTCAGGTTGGAGCGTGAGCTTGTTTTGCTGCGTGGCGTAGCCTCCATTTCCCCTTTTACTGGAGGCCTCTTTCTCGCCAGCACTTCAATGAATGCAGAGCCCTCACCCCAACACACACACACACACACACATGCAGCCGCCCTCCCCCCGCATGGTCTCGTTGTTTGACAACAGCAGCGGTAGTGCAGGAATGTCTGCCGTACAACGTGACACACATAGCAAAGTGTGAAAGTGCTCGGCTGCTATTGTGCAAAGAGCCACCGAGTCCACGCCGCTCTTTGTCTCCACACACACTTTATGTTCCAGGGTTTCAGCCACACTGTGGATCTGTGTTTCCTTCTGCTGGAAACACACACATTTTGAAGTCAGTTTCTCAGCGAAGGTCACGGCTGAGCTCACCTACGGCGACCACCAGCATCAGCAGGTTTCAGTGGCTTCCTGTTTCGACGGGATCGTTTCGTGTCCGNCGGCGACCACCAGCATCAGCAGGTTTCAGTGGCTTCCTGTTTCGACGGGATCGTTTCGTGTCCGCAGCGAGATGCAACGACGACGCTGAGATGGGTCATGTTATGTGAGGAATAATGGTGGAAATAAACTAAATAAACTACATTTACACTCAGAGTAAAAAAAAAATACCTTCTGGCAATTTCTGTGGGGCATTTTTGAAGCGAGAGTTTTGCATTTCATTGTCTTTTGGCTGAGTGGGACTAAGTGTGATCTTTTAAGACAACATGTCCTGCTTTAGTACAGAATCAAAAACTGGACATCTGCGATTAAATAAGTGATACTAAGTTAAACTTTGGCAACTAACTTAGTCTCCAACTTTACCTCCAAACTCTAAATTTCTAACTTTTTTGCAAATTCAGTTTTATTTAATAGATTTATTGGATTTATTTTACTTCTTGGCCTTCCAGCTCACATAAAGCCATTTAAAGAACTATACCACCCATTTTGCATGTTTGAGCCTAATATATTCAATTTTCATACACGTAACGTTACCGACAATCATTTCTCAAAGCATACTACTGGAACGGTGAATTAAAAATGTTTTTCCTACCTTCCAGACTGCCATAGGTTTCAGTTCATTCTGGTACGCTATTAAAATCAACTTGTTGATACTTGAAACACTCTTGGGATAGGTAATCCATCATCATGAACAAGACGTGTATTCAGGTTTTTTTTAGAAGTTCTTAATTTTAGTATTTAAGCACAATACATGCGCAGAGGGAATGTATGTCTTCACCGGGGAATATAGTCCCAAAAGAAGACCTGCATTTATCGAAAAATTTTAACGACCGTGACTTCATAAGGCTGCGTAACTATTAGGGGAAACATTGATTTTTAAGGTGGGTGTATCACTTAAATATTTGATTTTCAACAATTAAGAGATATTGCAAAATATCAGGAAAGCTGAAATACGGTTTTCTTTGGGAAATGATTATCAGCAACCTTATGTGTATGAAAATTGAATATATTAGGCTCAAACATGCAAAATGGTCGGTATGGTCCTTTAATTGNTTATGTGTATGAAAATTGAATATATTAGGCTCAAACATGCAAAATGGTCGGTATGGTCCTTTAATTGTGTTATGTCTTTTTCAGGTGTGCAAAGGAAAAATATTCTCCGCTCAATGACACTTGGCAGCATTAGACGTGACAGTTTACAGAGCACTTGGTGATAACGGACTTCTCTTTTCCTGCAAACCTTAAGGCTGTCAAACAGAAAGCGGCCCTGCTGCTGCCTTTCCATTTCACAAAACACTCATTCACTTTTACAGGAATATATCTTTCCCTAATCCTGCAGGTACTTCCTTCTTCGCCTGCTGAAACATTTGCAGCAGTATTTACAGGAGGTACTTTAAATATTTTCAAGTCAGATGTTTGTAAAACTGTGTTGTTTTATATATATATATATATATGAATGCAGTATTAATGTTGTAATGGCTGATCATATGGATGTCAGGCCTCGGGGAGATGAGTGAGGACAGAAGGCACCTTCATCCTCGACTCACAGGGAATTGGAAAGGCAGACTGCTGAGAAAAAAATCAGCCCACTGCTGTCGCACAGACGGCAGCAAGAAACAATAGCCTGTTTACTACAATCAGGAGCAAAACACAATAGCACCTTATGCACTCAAATCTCAAATACATACATTTAGTCAACACTGCAGGCTGGGTTTATAAAAACACGGGAAAAATGTCAATGTCTGGCACAGATTAGCACCTCAGGAGCTGCCGAGGTTTAAGTGTCTCACAAGGACACTTCAGCAGGGTGGAAGTTTGCTGTCAGCAGCCCGGGTCACCCGACTGAAAGACTATCTCTCCAACCACGAGGGTACACCGTGTGCCGAGAATCTGAGCAATCAATAACATATTAAACTGACTGCGTGCAAACAACAATCACAGAAAAGCTGCAGCCGTGTGGAAAGAATTCCCGGCTCTTCGCTCCTCAGCAGTTTAAGAAGACTAAGACTTGCTGTAGCTTTACAAAGTATCCACTCGAGTCAGTCAAGAATCCAACCGAGAGGAGCCGAGCTGCTTCTTCCCTCTGGTTGAAACTCTGACCAAAGCAGCAACAGATTGGACAATGAATGGAGCAGGAGGTGTAGGTTTTGTTTTTTTTTTTTAGGAGAACCATCTGGAAGCACAGGCTCAGTGCCATAGATCCTTCAGGTATCCCTCAGCTGTTCACCAGGTATGATGAATATTTTAAACTAGTGGCTTCTCAAAGAGGAAATGATGTCATCGGTTAGTCAAAGGATTCTGCCTTTGAATCCCAATTTGAGATTAGTATTTGATCTTTATATTACAGTTATAAAGGATTTAGTTAACTAGCTTAATTTGGGCAGATGTGTACTTTTGTGTATTTGTCATTAGGATGCTGTCTGCTCTCAATCACCATTCTTGTTTGTAGTTTTTTGATATGCTTCCATTTGACCTTGAGACAAGGAATACAATTGAACTAACATAATAAAACACAAATTCACAAATTTATCTCTGTTACTAGTTCAGATACTCACTAAAAGGCCACTTTGTATTAAAGGAAACTGTGCAGACAGGAGGTTCTCAAACTTGTCAAACTTTATCAACCAAGTACCACCAAAACACCTAACTACCACCTCAGCAACAACCCACCAACATGGCTGTTACTGACACTGATGTGAAATGAAAGTACATGGTGTTCACACAAGACAGGATGGGCTAATTTCAACAAAAAATCAAATTCTAAATTACCACAGAATAATAATAATAAAACTTGAATTTGTTTGACTATTTTGACACAGTAAAATAATTTCCACATATTTGAATTTTTTCGTCCCTGCAAAAATTTGCAGAGTCCTCCGGCATACCACTTGGGGGGTGCTTGAAGTACCACTCATGGTCCATGCCCCGCAGTTTGAGAAACACAAGTATAGAGAATAAATGAACTGGCTGCTATATGAATAATAACGCAGCTGAAGCAACTTGTATGTATATTTTTGGCTTTCTGTTAATATAGGTGACCAAGATTATAATCAATCTGTATGTACAGATTAAAAAAAAAATCTATTTTAGTAACATTACAGGAAGCAGAAACAGATTGATCTCACAGTTATCTCTCACTTTATGATTCAAAAGGAAGTAATTTCTCTCTTAAAAACTTATAAAACACTGGTCATGAGCGAGTCAAATCCCCATTCACTGAAAACACAAAGAAGTTTTGGAGCAGCTGAACAAGGAGAGTTTCGATTTATGCTCTTGTTTGCATAAAATGTAGAGAATAAACGAGCCAAACCTGTTGGTTTGAATCGGCGAGGAAAGAACGGATGTGGGTGTTATGTGGACATGAGACTGCACATGTAATCAGACGGGCCTCTGACAACATGGCATCACTGATTTGACTCTAAAGCTGTGTTTGTAAAGACAACCATCAAACTATGTAACAACGACTCAGTTAGACAGATAATAACGTTGTCTGAAAGCTTCACTATCTAGCCATGTGCTATGCTAACAACGATTAGCTTAGCGATGACACAGTGGATTCCAGTGGAGAATGTAAACAAAAACGGTCACTGAGTGGAGTACCACGTCCTCAGTGCTAGCTTAGCTAACGTTAGCCACGGGAGCGCATGGTCGCATGGTGGGATACAAAATATTTCACGGCATGGAGTCAAGTTAAATAATGCGAATAATTATGATTGTATTCTTATATAATTATGAATCAGATAATGGTTCATGCTGAAGGATGTGAATGAAGCTCACAGCGTTCACACTAACCTCAAACTGCCAGTGGGCCGCTTGTAGGAGCTGCTTCGCTTGATCGGCGGCGCAGCCAGCCGTCAAAACAAACTGGTTGATCATGACTTGATGCCTGAGTTCGTCCATATTCACCGACATGGCCACTCTTACCGCAACACTCAGTTGCTTTAAAGAAGAAAACAACGAAAATGTAATGGATATTCACTTCTATCGGTGTTTCTAAAGCAGTCCCCTCAAACCTGATCCTTCCTGCCTGTCTCTCCTCTGTCTCCGCAGCTTCCAGCAGCAACAATAATATTTTCCTGTCACCACCAACAACAAAGACGACAACGGCAGCTGATTGGACAGCTCCGGAGCGAGATAGTACTAGCAGAGCCCTCATTGGCTATCGCTGAGAAGAGTTTAACAGTAGAGGTGGGCTTGGTTTACTTTAAAAGACATTGCCAGTGAGCGGAGTCGAACGGAATTGGCTGTAATGACTATCGCTACGTGTTTGATTGGATGTTGGTCGTAAATTCACAGAGCCAATCGGCTGCTTCCTCTGGCAGCACGAGCCAGGCAGCCTCTGTAGTACGTTACGTACAGGAAGTAAACATTATATTTTGTTTACGTTTTGACTGCATAAATCTCACAATATTTCGCTTTCTTTCCTCATTTATAGTCTATAATTTAAATAGAAGTATATTATATTTACATGGCTTTTACTTAGTTAACAGTTTTGTTTTTTGGAAATTATTTTATTGATTACTTCATGTTGAATGCTGAAATTCTGCCACTTATTTCATTCAGAAAAGTAAAATAAAAATTACAGGTAAAAACGATAATAAAAATAATCATGTCAGACTCACTGAAATTAAAGATAATTTTAATTATTGTCAATTGAATGAATTCCTACAGACAGATGGAGGTTACCATATGATGCCCACCCAAATAAATAGCTTTTTAATGTCTCGGTTTTCATTTACATTTATTTCATTTCACGACCACCTACATTAATTAACATCACACATAACCATGGTGTAAATTTATCAAATTTAGCACAAAAAAAAAAAAAAAAANAAAAAAAAAAAAAAAAAAAAGGCTAATTTTCATCTGCAGTTCCAGGGTTAATAACATTTAATCAGCCAAATGACAACATTTTGACCTTCCAATGATCCACCAAATAAAACTATAGGTCACAATACTCACTTCAGGCATAAATGATGACTTTTAGTTCTCGAAAATTGTGGGAGGAACAAAAAATAAATAAATAAATAAATAAATAACTGACATAAGCATTGCCTGAAGTAGTATAGTCTATTAGACCTGAAGAGTTTTTAAAATATTCAACAGCTATACAACCATATTTGGAGTGTTATATAAAGCGCTTTGTCATTACTAAATAGTTTGCTGTTACAGTACATTCACAAATATGCATATAGATTATATGAAGAGTTTATTTCAGCAAATGCAATACTACACCTAATTTGAATTCTTTTGACTTGCTAAATGCATTGTAATACATGTAGTGTATCCTTGCTTAAGTGTTGCCTGCATTATTCTAAATAATCCACTATTAAAGTATGTAGTCTCTTACTATTACATCTTTTATTTTCTCATTATATATTTACATTTAAGACCTGAATATCTCAAATTACAGGTTACAACAAGCACATGGTTCGTAAAGTAGAATATCATCCTTACTAATTTATAGAAGTATACGTCTCATGTACAGTATGTGTATATATATATATTTGTATCCTAGGCCTATTTACACAATGTATGTACATGCTGATCTATTGTGAGGATATGAGACAGTAGCATTAGTAAGCATCCTCCTGCTTTTCCATTCTGAAATAAATGGACTTGGACAGAGTGATGACAGCAGCTAACAGCTCTCGTGGAGGAGCAACCTTAATCTTCTTATCACCTGTGAGTGCAGCTCTTGGCTGCAGGCTGCCAAGCTCTCTTTATGCCACTGAGCTGAATAATTCAGCTTTGGTGTAGGTGAAAGCACATGTGACAGAGGAAGGCTATTTATTATGTATTGTTGGAGGGTGTTACCTGAATACTGTTTGATGCTAACAATGGATTGGAGCCTAGGCAACAAAACCTCACATAGTGCTGGGTGTGAAACCCAATGATGATTATGTGTTGCTTTTTTAAACAATTTATGACGAATTAATTCAAGTAGACTAAGAAAAGTTATTTTCTTAATAACCTACCTAGGGAAATATCACATGCCAAAAATGTGACAGGCATATTTTGTGTTAAACAGTTTCACACAAACCTACCAGGTTTTACTGAGAAGCAAATGAAGAGTGATTTTCACTTCTCCAAGTTACATAATAAATCTTAAGTGTACAATATATATTTATGGGTTTCCATTTTCATTTCCTGAAGGTGTTGTCCAGTCACTCTGACCTGCTGCAGTCAAATAACGAGCATTCTGATTGGTTTAAGAAACCCTTTATCCACCAAAACAACCCCATAGTGGGTGGATCTATATTAAAGCTCTTTAGTCAATTATTAACGTCACTTCGTCTTGACAAAGCGGACTTTGTAACCAGGGGCTCCTTGGATGTCTTGCTTGTTTTGCAAACAACATGCTGTTATCCATACTGTGAATATTCCCATGACTCACGGGTCAGTCTGAGTTTCACCGCTGATTCAACCCACAGCTAGAGGTTTCTACAACAGCTCATTTCTGCTGAGTGGAACGACTGTATGGAATAGTAAATAAGATGGCAGAAACTATAAATAAAATAAATAGAGTCTTTGTTGGCATTATGGCATAACTGGTGTTTAATTCATGTAGAGGTTTTTGTTCAGGATTTAGTGGTGCATTTTGAAGGAAAGATCCCACTTAATAGGACTGATTAAAAGAATTGTCCTAGTTACAGCTTTCTCTGAGTGTATAATGAAGCCCAGATAATCTGTACTGTATGTTCATTTGAGTGAGTGGAATATTGTTTCATTGAGTATTCAACCTCTTGCCTTACACATATTATACATATTATGTTTGTTTGCATTTACTGTATGGTTATAATATGCTTATGATGTCAAATAATGTGTAATGTGCACCACTAGAAGAGTTATCTGTATGCTTAACACTTCCTTTCCATCACATTATCTTTAAACAAATCACTTAGAGAAGGCAGACAGAGAAAATATGAATTTTCTTAAAGCTGCAGTTAGAATGAATCATACAGCGTGCCTCCTGGGTATTTGGTCTGGACTGTTATTGAATAGTATCTAGCGCCATCGTCTGTCTAACAGGTAGCATTGCATTTGAAAGACAAAACATGATACTTTTAAGACTCAGCAACAGAAAATTTAAACTGTACCCTAGGAATTTACATGCATGTTTATTGTGGGTACTTATATGGAACTCAATAGAAAATAAATGTTTTCATATACAAGGGTCCAAAAGTCTGAGACTGTGAAAATTTTGCATTCTTTTTGAATTTAATACAAGATCATTGCAAATGATAATATCATCTTAATAATTTGAGTGAAAAGTTGAATTTTTAAAAATGTCCATGAATGTCAGAATATCTTAATATTTGGTATGAATGTCAGAATATCTTAATATTTGGTACGCCCCCCTTTTGCTTTAATGACAGCATCACTCCAGCTGGCATGGACTCCACAAGTTTGTGCAAAACCTGATGAATCAAGTTATCCCAGCATGATTTGATGATGTTCCAAAGAATTTCCTGTGATGTCAGACTTTCCAATTATTTCCACATCTGCATGGAAAACATCACAGATTTTCAATGTGTGTGGTCTCAGACTTTTGGACTCCACTGTATATGCGTAAATTCAATCTACTTTAATTTTGGCCTTGAAGTGCTTTTAGGTCATAATATTTACTATGACTTACGTAAATCACTTGGTTTTGAGTTTTCCCACTGGAAACGTCACCAAGAGCAGCATAACCAGCCATGAAGATGAATTTAATATGCTTCTTTCACTGTGTGTGTGTGTGTGTGTGTGTGTGTGTGTGTGTGTGTGTGCGTGTGTGCCCAGCCCTGTCTGTCAAGTCCACCATCAGACTACGCCTGCTTTTTAACCCTAATCCTTGTCTGTCTCGTGAGTCCAGCCCTCCTTTACCCATCATCCTGTGGGGTTACTGTGCATGGCTGCTCCCATTCTGACCTCTGACCTCTCTTGGAAGTGATATGATGGGGCTCTCTCTCTCTCTCTCTCTCTCTCTGTGTGTGTGTGTGTGTGTGTGTGTGAGAGAGAGAGAGAGAGAGAGAGAGAGAGACATGAATGATTTAGTCTTGGGGAGAACAATGACCCACAGGTTGGGCAATGATTTGCATTTTCAGGTGAATGTTCAGGTGAGATAAAACAAGGATGCTGAAAGTGAAAGTAGAGACCTTGTTCCTGTTTTAGGTTGTGCTCCTTCAGGTTTTATTGATTGGTTTGTGCTTCTTTCCTTTTTGTCAGTCATTCAGAGTGAACTTCCATATGTACTTCCTCTAATGCCTGTTTTCTTTCTTTTTTAAACTCTGAGCGTTTTGCTTGGCCATATATCACCCATATCATGACTCTGGTGCCATTAAATCAGTAACAAACCCAAACTTGGACCCAGCATTTTGGACTTCTTGGGGGGGGGGGGNGTGTGTGAAGGAATGTACTTTTGTTCATAAGACAGAAAGGGAGAAACAGACAAAACAAAAAGGTCTGGCCCTTCGAGCGTTGTATTAGTGCGGCTGAGTGGTTTCCTGAGGCCTGTGACAAAAGCAACTGTAAAGCAATAAAAAGGCTTCCTCATCTCTCCAGGCTTGTCATCTCTTCAAAGCTGGATGTGGAGCACCGTGCCCTGACGACTCCAACTTTAATCAAGTCCAACTCTCTACCTATGATGCCACTCACAGTTTGCAAGAAATAGGCAAGCAGAACACATTTTTATTGTCAGATCTGTGTTGTCATTTTTTGACTTGCTGCTTCCAGAACAAAGCAAGTGCAAACGATGACCTGCAGAAACTGGATAAAGAGAAGAAGAAGGCAGGCACCAATGGATAAAGGCTTCCTGTCAATCAGCTAAGATAAAAAGCCGTGCAATTTGTTATCATTAAGAGAGTGAAAGGGTGAAATGACGTGGATGATTAACTTTTGAATTGCATCTTTGTTCACTGTATTCACAATTAAAGCTGATTTTAAGTTCATTTCATTGTTGGAGTTTCAATTTTATTTTGAATGGGTTAAAGTACATGAGAAAGTACAATATGCAGGCAGAGAACAGCTACAAGATGAATTATGACCTATACATAAATAATAGGACTGCCTACAGCTTATGATTATTTTCATAACTGATTGATAATTATGACTGATTAAATGGTTTAGGCATAAAATTCAAATTGTATTTCCAGATATGAGACAGAGAAAAACAAGAAAACAAGTTCTCACACTAGAGAAGCGGCAAATGTAGTTAAACAATTAAAAATTATTAAAATTGATCAATTACAGAAGTTTAATTTTT
Organism: Lucifuga dentata; assembly: GCA_014773175.1. Taxonomy (NCBI): domain Eukaryota; kingdom Metazoa; phylum Chordata; class Actinopteri; order Ophidiiformes; family Bythitidae; genus Lucifuga; species Lucifuga dentata. Next base: position 91,792 of record VXCM01001679.1, read on the forward strand.
TTTCTCTCATTTGCTGTTTTAATTTTTTCATTGCCATTTGATTTTTTTTTTTTTTTAATTTATTTTATAGGCATTTAGCTTCATTTTTAGCATTAAAAAAAAACCCCTGAAATACAAGCAATTGTTGTCAGGCTGCATAACATATACCTACAGCCTTCAAATAAGACATTTTTTTTTTTTTTTTTTTTTNTTTTTTTTTTTTTTTTTTTAGAGAATTTGATTATAAAATCTTCCAGAAAGGAGCCCAAAGAGGACCCCTGGGACTCAGTTTGAGAACCTGCACAGCAGCAGCCACAGTTGACTTGAGGGTGATTAAAAATGAAGCACTATAGAAACCAGCAGGCCAATGGAGGAACGGAAAGCTGTTTACAAGGGGGTGTAGCGTTTCTATGGTTGCTGGACAAACCTCCTGCACCAGGTATTAAACTGCCTCCAGCCGTTGCCACCCGTTAAAACGAGCTCAGAGTCCCTTTACTCAGCCAGGACTGAAGAAGATCATTCAGAGGAATTTCTTTATTCTCTCACACAAAGTTGTCAACAGGAGCAAAATCCAGCTGATAATCCAAAAACCTGCTGTTGATTTTGGAATTAAAACGATTAAAGCTGACAAAAGGTAAGTTTTGATGTTTATTTTAAAGACATTACATTCTAGCAGTCCTAAAAAATGACAGTTAGGTTAAAGCTTTAATTAAACCTACAACGGTTTTTAAATTGCCTGGTTTTTACAACTTATAATACATTTAATTAACTACTAATATTAGATGAATGAGCAGAATAAAAAATTTTAGAGATAATTAAATGAGCTAGCATCCCGGTAGGCTATTTTCCTGTGTATATATGTAGGAATATGTTATATAAACGTTAAATTTATAATGATGAGCAGATGGAGGATGTGCGCTCCTTTCTGCGCGTCAAGTGCGCCGCTGACTTTTTCAGGAAAGTTCTCTGACCTCAGGAAAAAAAAAAAAGTGGATGATCCAAACGAAGAGGAGAGATTCCATTTGATTATTATTATTATTTTATTTTTTTTACGTTCAAAGCTTCACGTCATACAAAGAGAATTCCAGGTGATAGACGTACGGATTTCAATAGGTGTGTGTGTGTGTGTGTGCGTGTGTGTGTGTGTGTGTGTGNTGTGTGTGTGTGTGTCATTTGCGTGGAAATTTACTCATCACCTCACGCGCACACACACGCATGCGCGCGCACCAGGCTCTGTTTTCAAATCGGGCCATCGTTGTCCTTAGCTGGGTGTATGTTTTCCCCTCCTGTCAGGTGGTGGCAGGGGGAGGAGAAGGAGCGGAGGAGCTGGATTGACAGAAAGGAGGAGGTGTTGGAGGAGTCATGCTGTCTCTGAGCTGTGCAGACCCCTGGCCGGAAGGCTCAGTGGGCCTGGAGGAGGAGGTGGTAACAGCCGGGGACCCCGCCTCCATCGGCATGCCCCTGACCCCGGGGAAGCCCACTGCGGCGGCGTACAGCAGGCTGCAGTCCTTCCCCGGCATCGTAGCCCATGGCCACTGCCCCAGTGAGGTGGACTACAAGACCAATGCCCACATCAAGCCACCTTACTCCTACGCCACCCTCATCTGCATGGCCATGCAGGCCAGCAAGAAGACCAAGATCACCCTGTCCTGCATCTACAAGTGGATCACGGACAACTTCTGCTACTACCGCCATGCTGACCCCACCTGGCAGGTAAGAGCCTTCTCTGCACTGTAAAATGTGACAAGTTGATCGTCCTTTAAAAAATCTAGGAAACCGATTGCCTTGATAAAGGTAAGTAAATATAACTATTAGTATTAAGTTTACTTTATGTCTACTTGAACTTAAGACTATTAGTTATATTTACTTAACCTTTTCAAGCCAATCGGTTTCCTAGATTTTTTTTTTTTTTTTTTTTTTTTTAAAAAAGATCAACTTGTCACATTTTACAGTGTGTAAACTAAGAATATCATCTCCACTGTCTGGAACAATAACATTATTATTTTTTTTTTTACTGACCCTGTTCACACATCAATAAGCTGAAACTTGTTCTAAAGTTTCATGCTTTATTAGGGCTAAAGGCTTTATTAACCCATAAACTGCCTCATATTGACTTGTGCAGTTTTTCTAAAAATGTCATAGTTTTTTGAGATTTCATCTATTGTTTGTGGAGAAACAGTTAATATTGTGACGAAATAATATATTTAGAGAGAGAGCAGAGATTCAGACAATTTCTGCCCAGTTTTGCTTTATGTCCCTCACCTCCAGCTTGCATCTGAATAAATACAGATATACAGCCTGTATTATCTTTTATACAAACAAATACATACTTTTTCTGATGTTATCCCTTACATCTGCTCGTTATCTCGTCTCCCACTCTCATGCTCTCACACAAACACGCTCTTCTCACACATATACACTTTAACTACATTGTGCGTTAAGAACGTCAATGAGGTTTCAATGAGGATACGAGGTTTGCAGCACTGGTTGCTAAACCACAGCAGGCCATGTTGGGTTTTTTTCCTATATATTTACGAAACTTAATATCTTGCATTTCATTTTAAGAGGTCTGGGCCACTTAAAACACTCTGAAGAAGTATTAGTGGCTTGATTATGTGGGATTACGTGGAGTTGTTTTTTCACNAACACTCTGAAGAAGTATTAGTGGCTTGATTATGTGGGATTACGTGGAGTTGTTTTTTCACATTTTGTTTTTATGGTGCGTTTATCCATTAAAACTGGCTGGCAGGTGTTTCTGCTTGAGCAAAAAAGAGGCAGTTGGGGGGTTAAAGGGAGGCGGCAAGGCATCAACAGGGCAGATTCCCCCCCCCCGTGAAAGGGAAGGAATTTTCAGGAAAAGTTTAATTTTGCTGGATAAATGATTGATGACCCCTGCGAGCTGTACTCCCTTGTCCAAGCGTCTGGCTCAGTCATCTCAGAGCGTTTTGTTATTGTAAGGCAGTACATGGGGCAGATAATATTTAACAAAGGTCACCAGGTCGTCGCTCTGTTTGGACTTCAGTGGAGGGGTGGGTGGTGGGGTGGGGGAGGCAGAGGGCTAGTGATGAATGCAAGGGTACACAGTGCATTAATGTGATGCAGGTTTCTCAGCCATCTGTACTTCCTGCTGCTACAAGGAAATGTACGATCGATGTACGATCAGTTTAAAGATTGTCCCCAGTAAGACCTCTATTTGATGAAGAAAACCCAGTATGCATAATGTCACGTAAAAATCCTTGTCCCTGTTTTTTTTCTTTTTTTTTTAGAACTCCATCCGACACAACCTGTCACTCAACAAGTGCTTCATCAAGGTCCCGCGGCAGAAAGACGAGCCAGGAAAGGGGGGATTCTGGAAGATTGACCCTCTTTATGCCGAACGCCTTCTGAGCGGCGCTTACAAGAAGAGACAGTTGCCACCGGTCCAGATCAACCCTGCCCTGCAGAACAGGTTCAGGGTCAATGTCCTGTCCCAGTCCAGAGGCCCCTGCAGCTCCACAGGTGGTCAGAGCAGCCTGCGCATCAAATTGGAACCCAAACACCTCAGGGAATACGAAGAGGCCACTGGGGCCGACCAGAACTGGGCCCCCCATCTGGCCGAGGGAACCATGCTGGGGTCCTGGCCTGTGGTGAAAGGAAGCACAGGGCACAAGAGGAAACGGTCTCTGGGCTTGAGACGTAACGCCATCAAAGTACCCCGGCGCAGCAGTTCGCCGCTGCTCTCCGTGGATGAACAGAAGGACATAGGACCTCTCAAGGGGAACTTTGACTGGGACTCCCTGCTGGACTCAGCCCTCAACGGGGAGCTCAGCCTGGACGGAGAAGTACAGCTGAGCCCCATTCCTAAAGAGGAGGACCTGACTGTACGGGGAACCCAAATATGTCCCACAGATCCTCACATGTTGGCCCAAAGGAACAATGAAGTGTCAGGCTTTGATGAGGAGACGTACCTAGCCGCAGCCTTCCTGGAGAGCCCCTGGTCAGAAGAGGTGGACCAAGGCCACAATGACTTCCTTTGTAGCTCAAATGTCAACCTGGACCAGCTGTTTGACCTTGGGGACTCCTTAGGCGGAGACTCGAGCGCCCAGATTGACAGCCTCCTTTGAGGAATGTGTCCCACTTCACCCCACTAATCCTTGGCAACAGTTTTAGAGTATAATAAAAAAGGAAACGGCTTAGTGGAGTGGACCCATTTACACTTGAGCACAAGATAAGGAGTCCTTTCAAGATGTTTAAAGTTTGTTTTTTTTTTTTGACTTACGTTGTGATGCTGATCCCTGCTGACTTTTCTGACAGAAGCACATTCTCAATGCCTACCGAGTAAAGACGCCACAATATACAGCAAAGCTACATGGAGTCGTTTTGGAAGTAGGCTGATACCGCACAGTTTTTGTTTACATGGCAGGTTCATGTTGTTATTGCAGGCTCAAATCTCGACATCAGCGCAGGGCAATGGCATGCTAAAGAGGATCTTCACGAATGAGAAGATGAGGGCACATCATTGGAACTAATCTTTCTTCAGAAGACGGTAAAGCAGCTGATCCACAGTTCTTTTGAATTTTAAAGGTGAGGAAACGCGATGTGGTTAACAGCTGCAGACGTTAAGGCCAAAGCTGTGAAACGAAGGCGCGACTGACGAGAGATGCTCCGTTTCACCTGCCTGTAAAATTAAAGATAAAGCATGCATAATAACTGAAAACATGTCTGAGATCAGACCGGTTTCTGGTGAAGACCTTTTTGGCATCGTTTAGAATTTATGCTGTTTAACAAAGACTACAAAGACGGCGACAGCAGCACTATGATGAATGAGATATTTGCCAAATCACATTTGATGTAGAAGTGACTTAATAGTTTTTGTGCAGGGTTTTTGGTACTAACTGTTCTCTGTATTCATTTTTTTCAATATAATTTCACTAGATTAATAGCAATTCATCATATGTCGCTTTTTCAAGTATTGAGGTTGAGATCAGAATGTGCACGAGTGGCTTAACTGAGACCTAGATCTTCCTTTTAGAAGTACTTAATAACCACTTCATTTTTAATCCCTCAACTTTCTAGCAAAGCACAGCAATAAGTAGACGGGCAAACTACATGGCGTTAAAGTTAAAATGGACCAAACACCTCAAGGCGAAATTCTCCACTAAAGAACTATTAATGCCCTCCATGGAAATGCCACAGAGGCTTGTAAATGAGTACCTGACCTTCTATGTGCCAAGAACAACACTTGGGACTCTACAGGGCGGCAGTGTTAAGAGGTGGAGTTTTTACTGAAAAGAGCAAAAGATTACAAAAGATTTTCTTTTTGTAAGATACTGAGAGTGGAAGGAAAATGAACAAATGAACTCATGCAGCTGGGGTAGTGTCTAGATTTACCTTTTCAATGCATTAGAATCTTAAACAGACTAAAATCCCTCCATATTAAGACATGATAGAGTCGTGATTTTTCTGGTTTGTCCTCTAAAATGTGTGAAAGTGCAATTGATGTACAGCGATACTCATTATATTTTACATTCAATTGTAGGAATCTAGACGTACAGTTTACTGTAGAAAACCCAGTTTCACCATTTTGTGTATTTTAAGGTGCGAATATGCTTTGATTGGAGAAAGCGCCCCTTTTTAAAACGATATTACCATTAAATGTTTGTGTATTAGCTCTTCCATGTGATCAAATAACACTTGTGTTACGAATGCTGACCAGAATAGTGGCATCTTACCTCATGATTGGGTCTTTTATTGGTAATGTAGGAGACACTGTATGCATTCTTTTACTTCCTGTTTTTATTTTATCCTTTTTTCCACATTTCTTTGACAATAAAAACTTAAAACTTGAGTTTTACTGTATCTTGTTTGTCTAAATGACATGTTTGCCTCTTTCTTTGACTCCCTTTTGCCCTCCCCTTTTTTTTTCTTTAGTGTGCTTGTGTGCGAGATTTACGTTAGTCTTTTCCTGCTCATCTCTTTTGGGCTGTGATCAGGCAGTGGATGGGTTATAGTAGCAGGGGGTGGCTGGGTTTCTCTGTCAGGGCTTTGTCTGTGCTCAGTCAGACTCTTGTTCCCCATGGCTGTTGGCTCTGTGGTCCTTCATTGGGTCGGTGTGGGGTCTAACAGGGACAAGTGTCCCACGGCCCCATATATCACTCCCTGTCTGCTCTGCTGTAGACCACACCATCTCTCTCTGACCCTGCTGCAGATTAGCTAGGTGGCTCACGTTCAGAGAGACAGATGAATAGCTGCAGTAATCAAATGCAAATACATAGAATTTAAGAAGACTGCATCCCCCCCCCCAAAAGAGTCATGAACAGACAAGCTCTCTATCAGTGAGCATGTCATGCTGCTGATGAGGTAATCATGGCTGAGAGATGAAGGACAAAGATAGAGTGCTGTAATGCTACACCTCTGTATGATGGACACCCAACACGCCACGAGAAGGACGAGATCCTGCATCATCACGTCCAGCAGGAGTGCTTTTTCTTGGAAAGGAGAGCTTCTGTTTCCCCTTCCCCCCAGCATGAGCTCCCTGCAGGCCCCCCTGGACAGCTATTTCATGCTGGATTGAGCTCCCCAGCTGGATTGCAAGGCTCATAATTATAATGTGGCAGGCCGGTTAGATGAGAGGCCTATGGTAATCCGATGCAGGTATTATTTCCTGGACCTGCTGATGGCTGCAGGTAAGGAGAGCCTCCTGGTGAAATGCTAACCCTTGCTGCTTGTCCCAACCCAGAAACGCTGCAAACTGAAAGTGCTAAATGGCAACACGCAATGTGAGCAGGATGATGATGCAGCCACTTACAGCAAGGCTCAACTGATAAGGGTGTTGGACAGAGGATATTGATTTCTTTATATTGACTACAAGTGACATTTTGTGCCAGTACGTGACTTATCTTTATAGAGAATTGTTTTCATACCAAAATTGCATTAATATAGTTACAAATTATCCTTTTATAGTGGGGAAAAAAACAGAAACAGCATATAGATAGTACTTTAACCTGCAAACAAAAAAAAAAAAAAAAAAAAAAAATCAATTGAGTAAATAAAATGTGCAAAGACAATGTATGACCTGACTCTGATAATTAACAAAAACCTGGTATCGTATAACCCTAATTTACAGTAGACCTATTCCTCAACTTGGATGTCAGACTATTCTGGAGTTTTACAGCTATCCACTGTTAGCATGCAGCGAGACTGAAACTAACATAGTGAAGGAGAGAGAATTGAGTATATTGTGTTAAAGTTCAGCTAGATAACTCAAAGATGTAGACCCCAGGGTGTCTAAAACTGATGAAAATATCAGTTCTCAGGAGCAGGAGCTGCCATCGAGATGGGTTTGGTTCCGTTGCCCCACAACTCCACTGGTATTCCAGTGTGTGTATTGCAAAATGACTGGAGTGGCTACTGGGAGCTGAGACCTCTGGAGTTGAAGCTTATCTGCAGGTTCCTGAAAAAAGATGGGAAAACAGAGGGAAAAGTGGAAGAAGAGAGTGGGAATACATCTTTTTTATCACACAGCTAATGAAAGGCCCGTTTCCTGGGTAACTACTGGTACTATTGTCATGTAGGGAGGAGGTGTGGTCTTACGAAGGCTCTGGGGTTGATCGGGGCCATGGAGGGATGGTGCAGCAGCCAGAAAGCGAGGATGGATGGAACCCCAGATTTATTACAGTGATGATTTTGTTGAAGTTCACTTCTCTTACCAAAGTGAAGCACTAAGTCTCCTCTATCAGAGCAAAGAGAGGCCAGATCTACTGGATTTGGCTTGAAAACTACAACATCCCTGCAGGGTTTCTTGGTCTGATAGTTTTAATTGTTGCAGGAAAATGCTTAGTCCCAACAGAAGTCTTGTTGTTGTTTCTAAGATGCCATTCCAGGTCCCAATGATAAGAAGTTCCCATTTAGCAAATTTCTTTCTTTTTCTTTTTCTTTCTTTCCCAAAATGATGCTTTCATGAGCCTGGAGCTAAAGCTAAAGCTAAAGTGACATGCAAAGTAGAAATGACCTCAAAAAAAAAAAAAAAAAAAAAAAAACAAGAAAAAAAAGCAGCCTTTTTTTTTGTTACCTCCAACTTATTTATTTCCATGTCCCCTTAGGGGGTGTCCTGTCTTCTTCTTCTTCTTCTTCTTCTTCTTCTTCTTCTTCTTCCATGTGCCCTGAGGAGCATCCTTTTATTTTTTTAAACCCATATTTTCTTTATTTTTTTACCCACTATTTTCTTTTTTTTTTTTTTACACATGACCCCTAAAGGGCTCTGTAGAAAACTGAACTGTTGTAGAAAAAGCAGCAACCACACAACTTTTAAGTATTAGACCTCCTTGGAAGCCATTTGCAAAATAAATTTACTTACTAGCTTCTTAATATTGCTGTTCTTCAAAGTCTGGATACCATTGAGAGTCCCTCTGACGTTAGAATAATCTAATTATTCAGTCAAATGGCTCAAATGTTGTGGCACGGAGGCAAATATTCACACCATTCCATACACTAGATAAATGGGTACATCTTGTATTCTCTCTGTTGCCATGCAGCAAGCATTGCTTTGGAAGGGAAAATGTGCCTTATCTTATTGTCCCAGCGACACATGAAAAATCAACACCATAAACTACATCAGAGTAGTGGCTCTTTGGTTTTTATGGGCTGCTTTTCTGTTTATTTAAAATATGCTCCATTGAAAACAATGACGCATTAAAAAGGGTTAGTCTTAAATTTACTGCAACAATCGGAGTTTTCAAAATAAATTAAAGGGTGATATCAGTGAATTAATGCAAATATTACAGCGTGCCATATGGATGTTGAGGTCAGGAGAGAGATTTATAGATCATTTCGTGCAGGATCCTTAGGATGGCAATGCGTGTATGTCTGTGAAGCGCATGTGTGTTTGCATGTGTGTGTTTGTGTGTGTGCATGTGTGTCCTTTGCTGCAGTGTGGGCTGATGCTTCTTTGTCAGGAAGACACAGGCACAGGGGTAATCCGACATCCATCACCAGCTTAGCAAGCACTACACACTTTGTGTAACAACAAGGAAACAATACCCAGGGAAACAGTGGGAGGGCCACTTTATTCATTATACAAGGCTGGGGTCGCGCTTTTGTAGGTGATTCAGAAGAAAGAATGAGGCCACAGAAGACCATCATGGCAAAGTCGTTTTCTGGAGTGAACAGTAAACTTCCATAAGTTCTCCACAGCTTGCTAACAAGTTGAAGCTTTGAAGAAAATTGCGGATGCAGAAATGTGGATTGTGGATTCAGCTGACTGAAAAATTGTGGGTATTTGTCTCAGGAGCTTCAGTGGTTTCATCTTGTTCTTGTTCTTCTACCTCCAATTCCATTTCTGGACTGAGGACGGCGGTTCTTTGATTCCACCCGCTCAATCAATTAGGTCTGCTTCAAAGAAATGCTCATAAATGAAACCTCCAATCTACATAAAATAAAGTCATAAATATCGTGCTGCAGAAGACAAAGGGTGCCATTCTGCTGGACTTAATTCTTCTTAAGTTTCACCAGCCTTTGCTTTAATCTGTCAGTGTTTTCCTCATTGTTGTCTTCCTAGGTTCTGCAGTGTTATGCTGTCCAGGTAACGTAAAGGTTAGTGACTCACTCCGGTGAGAGAACAATGGTCCCTAAATAACCAGTCAGTTACCAAACATATTCTCAGCTTACACTCCTGTCCACAGCATCTCACACCAGCACTGTACATTGTTTCCTCCAAATACCTTTCATCATTTTCTTTCATATAATGACATGGCAAAAATACAACAGAGAATTAGGGCCACATTATAGAAAAAAAAGGAAAGAAGGAGGATTTTTTAAAATTTTGCTTTCAAGAAAAAAGTCAAAATTTCGAGAATAAAGTCGAAATTTCAAGAATAAAGTCAAAGTATAATTTCGAGAAAAAAGTCGAAATTTCGAAAATAAAGACAGTATTTCGAGAATAAAGTCGAAATTTTGATATAGCTAAATCAAACTGCTTCGCATTTAGGCTATGATTCTACAAGATGAGTTGTGTAGATGAACTTGTGCAGTTGTACTTCATAATCGGCTTTAGTAACAAGGAAGTTCTATCTCTTTTAGCGCATAAATGCAGTTTGGTGATAAGTATCAGGACTTTAAAACGATTGTGCCAAAGATTGCGTCTGTTCAGGAGGAAAAACCACACACACTTGGAGGAAGTGGCCATATTCCTGCAGACCAAAATAGCTGGAAATGGACAGATGCGAAGGTATCGATGGCTACACCTGCACGCAGTACAAAGAGGACATGTTGTATCACAAGACACAATAAGGCAACTGATCAAGTTATTTGATCCTGTAGGTGTGGAGCTCAGAGGAGCAGGTATTACTGCAACAGAGGTCCAAATGCATTTTGACTTTATTCTCAAAATTTCAACTTTATTCTCGAAATTTTGACTTTATTCTCAGAATTTTGACTTTAATCTCAAAATTTTGACTTTTTTTTTCTCGAAAACAAAATAAAAAAAAAATCCTCCTCCTTTTTTTTTTTCTCTGATGTGGTCCTTATACTCCGTCATACAAAATGTACATGAGGGATTGCGAAATAACCGTTAGAGAATGTACAGGTGACAGAGATGACTTTATGGCTATGGTAACGTATACTATGTCCCATATACAGGTGACACTGAGACGAATACTGATGGAAGGTGTGGGGAGGCCATCAGCAGACTATACTTGCTTTGCCTGCATGCTACTTAGGAAGAACCTGGGTCACCTGACACCCACAGGTGCTGCTCTACCCTCCAGAGAGAGCCGCTTTGGCGATCCCTGTGGAGGCAGAGGTNACACCCACAGGTGCTGCTCTACCCTCCAGAGAGAGCCGCTTTGGCGATCCCTGTGGAGGCAGAGGTAGGGAAACGCACTGAGACGAGAAAAAAACAAACATCAACAAAGTGGCGGCAGCTGGGGGCAGGCTGAACCGCGTGCGTTCTTGGCGGCCACGGTTTGACCTTGGCCGGGCAAGTCCAGGCCTGCCTCTCAATGCTGGGTGGGAGACTCACCAAGCAGCCTGCAGGAATTGGACCGGCTCAATGAGAAAAGAAAATACCACTCTGGTCAAACAAGGGCATAGTACGCTCCCTCCACCTCGCTCCGTCTTTAATGAGTCCTTTCTTTTACCATTTCAACACTCATCGGATTCCAACACATGGCTCGGGCCGACTCGTAAGCATTTAGCACAAGGATACTTTCTCCCGTCTCCTTTCTGTTATTCTCCTGCTTTACTCTCTCCTTTCCAAACTTTAATTTGATTTCTTTATTTCTTTGTTTGTTTCACAGCAGAGGGAAAGCTTTGAAATGCTGCTGCTTTACATATCTTAGACTCTACCCTCAATAGGTGTGCTGCCGTGGCGACGACAGCGACAAAAGNCCCCCTCACCGCATGGCACAGCCAGGGATTTCTCCCAGCACCCTTCTGCCGTTCTGAAGTCTCTCCATTCATCACATCACGAGCAGAAAGCAGCAGTTTTTGTATTGGGTGCATCCACAAAATGACATGACCAGAGTGGACGTGGGATGGAGAGAAAGAGCGACGTTCCCAGCCACTTTCACCGCTGGGATGTTTCTGGCATCTCTCTCTCTCTCTCTCTCTCTCTCTCTCTCTCTCTCTCTCTCTCTCTCTCGCTTCTCCCTTTGCTATCAGTCTGTTGCAGCAGGACCGTTTAATGGCATTTGACTGATTTGTGTTGAAGAATGGCTGTGTGCTTTATCACCGTCCAAAGAAACCAATGTGAGGATTGGCATCGGTTTTCCTCTCTTTCTGTTTGCAGAGCTGCAGTCTTTGTTGGGCTTTCCCGGATTTTTCCTAAATGAGGATGAAAAAACATTGCATGAGCGCTAGACTTACTTTTAACGTATGATCTTACAAATGAGGTAGAAGGGAACGGATGACTTAACACTGCAGAAATCCCCTACCAGAAAAAAGTAACATATTTAGTTATTTCACATTTTAATAGTTTCTTGATTCTCGCATTTAAGCTTGTTTGGCTTCATATAAGCAATGAAAATTTAAAAATTTAAGGCGATTAATTAGATTTTTTTTCTCATTTAATTTGACTCATTTTAAAACAGTATTATGATTTGGTGAAGTAAATCTTGTAATTTTTACCAAACCGATGAAGAGCGAGAATGAAACCTCATAAACAGACCATATCATGATCAAACATGGAAGAACCTTCTAGAATCAAGTGCCATTCTCTTGATCCTACTGCAGTGATCTGTCTATTATATACTAATCTATCTATCTATCTATCTATCTATCTATCTATCTATCTATCTATCTATCTATCTATCTANAAAAAAAAAAAAAAAAAAAAAAAAATCAATACACTGTTTGCTTTAAGATTTATTCCACAGGAAATGACAAAAATATATAAAATACATGCAACTAATTAGTTTTCAAGAAGAATTAGTCACATCAAAGCACGATGAAGTCATTTTCTTTGGTTTGGTTAAAGTAACCTCCTCTGGCCAAGTCAGAATTCTAAAAGCTTTTGCTTCTCTTTTGACTGGATGTAGTTTTGGCATCATTTTGATGAATGTTTTGGATCGTTGTCCTGTTGAATGAAATTTTGACCAATAATTANTTTTGGCATCATTTTGATGAATGTTTTGGATCGTTGTCCTGTTGAATGAAATTTTGACCAATAATTAGTAACCGGATGGAATTGGGTGTCTTTGAAGGATGGAATGGTAATTCTCTTTTTTCATAATTCCTTTAACTTGGACCAAGTCTGTTAAACACATCAGCAGGGAGTTTGAACACAACAGGAGTGCTGCACTAATACAGACTTCAAATCATTTCTGTAGCCATAGTGGCTACATAATGAGATCTTGTTGACAAATTCTCCTTGAAAACTATATTAATAAAGCCTAATAAAAACTAATATTGTATGTATTGTTGTCATTTCCTGTATAGTAAATTGTAAAACAAACAGTGTATTGATGATTAAAAAAAAAAAAAATCTACGTGTGGCCTCAGACTTCTGGCCTGTAGTGTGTACTATATAGAATTTAATGATCTTGTGTATCAGGTGGGTGATTTGATTTCTTTCCTTGGACAAGAAAAAACAAGATGAAATCATCTTAAAACAAGATGTATTCCTGTTTCGTAGCATGAGAAAAGCTAAGCTATGGACAACTAGCAGCTGTTTACAATTTAATATATCACGACTTAATAAACCCCTGCAACATTAAACATTATCCAAGGACAGAGCAGCTATAACTGCATTATAACACTAAAACTGACAGCATGTTAGGCTTCTTATACAATTCCCCTGGCCGTTTGTCAGCTGTGTGTGTGTGTGTAAAATATGTGTTTGTTCTGCACACGTTTACACGAAGCGTGTTGCTTTGGTTAGATAGCGGTACAGCCTCCTGGTTATGATAAAAGTTAATGTCTGAGCAGCGGTGCCTATGAAATTTATGACACCCATAACTCCCCACCCCACTTCCTGTCTGAGCTGCATCATCACTCCTGTCCTCTTTACAGCGGGGTGAGGTGGGGTGAGGTGGGGTGGGCTGCTGGGTTTGTGTGGGGTGATCTTTACACCCCCTGCCAGGGATCAGACAAACACTTATTAACTGAGAGGAATGCAAACAAGCCAGAGCTGAGACGCAGAACGGACGGCGGCGTGGGGCTGGGTGGGTGGAAGGGTCAGAGTGGGCTTGGGTGTTGTAGAAGAGAAAAGGAAAAGAGAAAGAAGAGAAGGGACACCATCACACCCCCCACACTTCTTGTAAAAGTCCCACCCAGGGGATTCTTCCAGAGACTTCCAGAACAATGCAGCTCCTATGGAAGAGGAGGTCCAGGGACACGGTGACCTTATGGGCTACAGACGGCTGAGGATGGGGGGTCGAGGATGTCAGGCATCAATAGCGCTTTCTGTCATTCATAGTTTATCATTAAATAATACGTTTGGACATGTTCAGTTTGTATTTTGAAGAGATTAATTTCATGGGATTTGATCAAATTTATTTCACGTTTCTCGTTTGGCTTTATTGGTTTTATGGTAGATTGAATTTCTTTTTTTTTTTTTTTNTTTTTTTTTTTTTTCTTTTTTTTTAACTTTCAGGTAACTTTCAGTTTCTCTTTTGGACAGTTTGGAGTAATACTGTAGCAGTAAAAATGAAACAGCAACAAGGCTAAATTAGACCTAATCAAGAGAATTACAAGAGAATTGGGTCTACAAAAGTCTTCCATGCTTCTTTCTAGAAAGTTCTTGTTTTTTTTTCCCCACTTAATTTTATACTAGAAAAAGTAGAAAATAAACTACATTTGAAAAAATATTTCCTTAATCAGATTAGAATTCAAATTGTAACTGAAATATGTTATAGCAAACCCTCTTTCTAGGTTTTTGTGAAACCTTATGTCTACAGCAATGTGAGGTAGAAGACTCTTATTACTTATTTATTATTACTTATTTACCACTGATCAGCTAATTTCACATGATGCAAACATGGAGTTTTCCAGAAAAGCGCTCGGTGGGAGGTGAGGAGGGAGGGCCTGAGAGGACAGGATGATACTGAAAGTGTGCTGTGACTGAGAACAAATAACAACAGATTTAACAGATTAGTGACAGAGAAGCCAGAGTGTGAGTGAGTGAGTGAGCACAAAGAGTGTGTGTGTGTGTGTGTGTGTGTGTGTGTGTGTGGAGGAGGGATAATGCTGAGGATGTCAGGTGTTAGTGCATTTAGTGTGACTTTGTTTGCAAATGGCTTAAACTGCGTAATTTCTTTGCTCGAGCCTTAAGATCTGTTTGCAAATGATCACACGAGGATGTCGCTTGATGTTTTTGAGTGAGTTGATGATGAATGTGAACTTTTGCTTAAAGGATCATACCGGCCATTTTGCATGTTTGAACCTAATATATTCAATTTTCATATGTAACATAACTGACAATCATTTCCCAAAACATACTAGTGGAACTGTGAATTAAACATGTTTTTCCTACCTTCCAGACCTCCACTGGTTTCACTTCATTCTGCTATTAAAATCAACTTGTTGATACTTGAAATGTTCTTGGGATAGGTAATCCATCATCGTGAACAAGATGTGTATTCAGAATGTTTTAGAAGTTAGATAATTTTAGCGTTTAAGCGCAATAAAAAATACAGGGTGATCTGAAAATGTGTCCTAGTGGTGCATTCAAGTGCTTTAGTGAAGAACCGACAAGTTTCAAGTATGAACAACTTTATTTTAATAGCATACCAGAATGAACTGAAACCAATGTGGTCTGGAAGGAAGGAATAACATTTTTAATTCACCGTTCCAGTAGTATGCTTTGGTAAATGATTGTCAGTAACGTTACATGTGAACATGGAATATATTAGGCTCAAACATGCAAAATAGACGGTATGGTCCTTTAAACTAAGGATACTATGCATGATTTTTTTTTTTTAATCTCACTGCACTGAGAGATTTTTTCCACCTATTTTAAGAAACTAAGACAAAACGTGAACTAAAATTTTGAGATAATCTGATTCCTAAAATTAGTAAAGCCATAAGAAAAGGAAACTTTTCAGCCTTAACAAAGGACACTATTAACTTGATAAAATGGAGATTTGTGTGCATTAATGCATGACATACAATCCAAAATCAAAATAATGCCAGCAGAAGGTGCACAGGACGATGATTTGATCAGCAGGATTTAAGGTGGAACGACACATCTTGAACAAAGAGTGCAGAACAGCCTGTAATACAACACGATTTGAAGCAAAATGTCAAGCACACACTCCATCTTAACCTTCATTTTTTTGGTGAGCTTCAGTCTCTCCAAGACAACTTGGAAAGAACTTTGACTGATTTAATATTTAACTTTTATCTGCTCCTACTCCTCATGCTGCCAACAGACCTACGTCACCACCAGTTGATTAATTAGTACAAATAACAGTCAAATTTGCATAATAGTGAAGAACACGCAACCCAGAGCAGCAAGCAAACAAAAATGTGTAGAGGAACAAAAATGTGCACAATAATACTTTTGTTGTTTTAGTTTTTGGCCTTCGGAGGTAAAATGCTTTACGATACTTGTTGTTTGTCTGTTATTCCTGGAAATTGAAAATAAAAATGGTGGCAAATGGGAAATATTGGTGTTGTGATTGTTTCAAAAGAGAACGTGAACTAGAAAGTAAGACTTAAAAATATAAATAGAAGAAAATTATTTATTGCTTCTTTGCGAATGAAATAAAACTAAAGATGAATGAAAATCCTCAATACTAATTTTCTACTGATATCAACTTTTATGATATCTGGATATTGAAATCACTAAAATTACTACGGATCTGTTTCATTTCTCAGCACAATTTCCATGTTAGCAATACAAATGACCTTTTACCATGACCTTGCTGGCAGCGATCCCATCAGTGCATCAGTCGCTTGGGGTCCTTAGGGCGTGTTTTGCAAGTCAACAATTCACATAAAGCAGAAGCACCCTGCCAACCCAGGGCTGAGCATACAAATAGCCAGCCAGCCAAATAGCCAATATTCAGTGCCTTAAAAACCAGAGGATTAAGGAATCAGGGATCCTGAAAGGCCACCACGCAGCCCCAGACTCAGGAGTTAAGCGGCCGTGAATGAGATGTGGCGACTCCAAAACAAAGCTACTGTGTCACTCACGCAGCACAGAGGGGAATGCTGACGTCACGTCTCACAAAAGACGGGACACTGAGGCTGTAAAATATAACACGCCACCACTGCTCTCCTGCTGAAAAGTGGTACTTGTTTTGTGTCTGTTTGAGTCCTTATAGGCCGCTCAAATACACACCAGAGCAGCCGCCAAGTCTTCTCTTTGTGCACGGGTGAGAGAAAACAGAGATAAGTATTTGCACTGTGGCTCATTGTACAGTTTGTCTACATTTTGATCCATATCAGGTAAAATATAGGGTCTTTCCACATGGGTGGCCTACTTTGGCCAGAAGACATAGGATTGTAGACTCTCGTAGTGGTCTCCATGGGGATGAGCAGGACTTGGGGAGGTATCCGGCTTACTGGAAACGTGGTTTATTGTTGACTTTCAGGAATGGGGAGGGGGGGCTGTTGCTCTGCCTGAATGGGGAGGGGGAGATGAGATGGATTTTGGTGTATAACNGGGGGGGCTGTTGCTCTGCCTGAATGGGGAGGGGGAGATGAGATGGATTTTGGTGTATAACTTCCTGGTAGTGGCTCAACAGGGCTTTCCTTTATCGTCCCTGCATCGAACTCACCTCACAGGTCAGGTGTAATGAATTGTAGCCCCCAGCCTCTGATGGTGTGATGGTGGGGGCGGGGTNCCTCACAGGTCAGGTGTAATGAATTGTAGCCCCCAGCCTCTGATGGTGTGATGGTGGGGGCGGGGTGGGAGTGGAGTGCACACACATACACACAAATTTAATGATTGACAAAGGTGTTTCACAGCTTGAATATTTTATTAGTTGAAGTGAATAAATAATTACACGAGGGAAGACTAGCTAAATTAACATATTTCATGTAACTTTGTAAAAGATTGGGCCACATGAATAAAATATTACCTCATTTGAAGCCTTCATCATGCATCTCTGACACTTTCTAAAGCTTCACTTTGTCTTTTGTTGTTTTGTTCCCTTCATTTTTAAAGATGGTTCCTGCCAACCTCTCCTCTACTCACTGTGACTTGGTTTGGAAGCAGAAGAGATTACTATACATTTATCTAAATATTATCCCTCATAAGAAAAAAACAGCTACCTTTCTGTAGTTGCATTCTTAAATCAGCAACTGCACAGATAACTATGCATTTATGCTGGACTAATTCAAATTCTGCAGTCTAAATGAAACAACCAAAACTGGCACTAGTTAGACTGCAAAATTAAATACACCTTATAATTGCTTGCAAAAAGAAGTTTCCCAAAAACTTGAGAGAAAGCCAAATTAAAGTATATCAGAACTGATTATACATATATAATATAGGCTAAGTTAAAATATGCATGAAATTCCAGCACCTGTGGAACACAAATCTAATCAACAATGAAAAAAGTCAAGTGAGGTTTTTGTGTAATTTAAGCCGTGTCAAATGGTAGGCTTTGGCGCCCTCTGCTGTTCATATTTAAATTAAATTAACCAAATTACTGATTGCCGAATTCGGCGGGCATCAGGACCCAGAGAATAGCAGCGGAGTGGAGCTGCCTGGCAGTCATGGCGGACCAGAACAAGACAGACACTGAAGCGCTGAAGTTCTACAGTGAAATATTAAGGTAATTAGCGGCTACAATTAACGTTTGTAAATTTATCCGAAGTAGTATTTACTTTTTAAGCTTAAATAAACTGCAGTTGTTCATTTCTCTCCGGTCGAAGCGCCTTAAACTGATGCTCTGTTCACATGTTGGGATAGATCTGTGCATGTCAGATGTTTTGCTAACTTTGTGGCTGTACAGGGACAACTAAACTTTAAATTTAATTGAAACACAAACACCCAACTCTTTTAAGCTGACTTTGAGACCATGAATACCTGAAATGCAGAATATATCTTGACATTACGAATTATTGCATTTAAATTCACTAAGCAGACTTGGCTCCTATCGCTCTCTGTGTGTAGTTTTTCTTGTGCAAAACAACTGTGATACTAAAACATAACAGATAGAATCAAGTATTTATTGGAATTAGTGCTGTTTGCTTTTTAGTCCTTTTTATGATTAGGATAGCATTTAGCATTTATGATTAGCATACAATACTGGTTCCTTAGTGAGGCGTTTAAGTTGTCCCACATAGTCTTTGTCAGTAAATGAGTCATAATCATGCAGTTCACTAATGTAAGTTAGTGTTAACATGTCTGTACACGTTCCCATGTCAATCAACCATGAGTCATGTTGTCTCATGATGACCAAACAAAGGCTTAACACCCATTATATGCAGTCCTAATTCTGGTGGCAGGGCGTGGTAGGCTCTATTTGTCTTTACCTGCTCCTAGACAGTCAAGCTGATAAGAAGCAAAATGACATGAAGAAGAACAGTTTCCTCTTGACTGACCTGGAAAACTGATCTGTACATTAATTTTCTTAAAACAAAAAAAAAAAAAAAAAAAAGTTTTGCAACTTACAAATGCACAGGTTTTAAACTTTAGGAACTGGGTTTTTGAGGCTGATATCAGTATTTCTGAGTAAGAATATATCTCATAATATATTGGCGGCTAATATCTGTTTTTCTTTTTTCTTTTCTTTTTTTAAATAAATATCAACATCCATTTCTGTCAAAACTGCCTCAAACTTTTTCAAACAGTAAAATTCTCAAAATTACTCAAAATTGAGTAGTTTAAAAAATTGGAAATACAACAAAAATTAAACTTGAATTTAAAAAATAAAGGTGAAATATACATAGAAATACATCCTCTAAAATACAGTATATATCTATTAAAATGTCTTTTTATATATCTGCTAAACAATACAATAAATCAAGCAAACGTTAACTGACAGCAAAAATCGCACAATAATATCAGTTTGCGGATAAATTGGCGATGCAATATCATTAAATGTTCCTGTGACAGCCTAATTGAAGCTATATGCAAAACAACATTAAGGAGAATTATATTGTAAGAAAAAAAAAATTAAATTTTCTCCAAAAGCAACTACTGCATTACTTTGCCTTGCATCTATCTTAGAAAACCAGAGTATATACTGTACTCACATATAGATTTACTTATTAAAAGCAAAGAAACTGATCATACAGTGGATGTCCTTCCTCATCTCTTCTGTCAGGATTGTGTTTTATTTTATTGTAACCCTGATCACCTGTACAGGCTCAAACCAGATCGATTCAACTCAACTCAGTATTTTTGTTTGTCTAGACCTGTCAATTAATATTTATACGTCCCAGCTTTATCGAGTGACGAAAGCATCAAATGTCAAGCCTCCGGAGCCAAGCTGTGTTGTTTTGTGATTCCAGTCCGTCTGAGCTGTTTGCCGCCAGGACCAGGAGTCATAAGATCCCAGTCAGAGGACAGAAGGATTTCTTCCCTGATGACTCAGACGAGCAAAAGCAGCGGCTCCAGCAGAGTCTGAACGAGCACTGGAGCCTCATATCAGAGGAGAGAGTGGAAAGGCTGTGAGTACAACGTACACTTTAAATCTCAGTTTATGGAAATAAAACTTAAAGGGCCGTATCACTGGTTTTGGATGGTTTAGCCTATTAACTTCAAAGAAATACCACCTCAGATTTAGATTGATGTCCAACCTTCCAGGCAGATGTTGGCTTCCATTAATTTCTCCACGGAGTGAAACTCAACTCGCAGAGACTGCAGAAGCTTAAGTAGTGCATAAGATATGTAATCCATCACCATTCATCAATTTCATCAGCTTTATTTTCTGTTAAACTTTTTTGTTTTTTGAGAGCAGATTTAACATGTTAACAGTGTTTCAGAACTCTTCTTGATGATGCTTTCAAGGACACTGACATCTGAGATTTACAGTCTTTGCTACTAAAGTGTTGCATTTAAGAGCTATAATCAGGAAGTTAAATCCAAAAGACAGACAATAAGCAAACGCATGAAGGACGCGTGAAAAATATTGCAGTTTGAAATCTGATACTGAAGTCTTAGAGTCTTTGATATTGAAGCAATATTAATACATGTAAATTTTGAGTGTTAAAGGACCATACCAGCCATTTTCTATGTTTGAACCTAATATATTCAATTTTCATACACATTTTGATACATGTACACGTTTCACACATACACGTTTCATACATGTTTTTCCTACCTTCCAGACCGCCACTGGTTTCAGTTCATTCTGATACGCTATTAAAATCAACTTGTTGATACTTGAAACGTTCTTGGGATAGGTAATCCATCATTGTGAACAAGACGTATATTCAGGTTTTTTTGAAGTTATGTCATTTTAGTGTTTAAGCTCAACAAAAAGCGTGGAGTGAATGTATGCCTCCACCGGGGAATATAGTCCCAAAAGAAGACCTGTGTTTATTGAAAACTTTAAACGACCATGACTTTATAAGGCTGCGTAACTATTAGCATGAGAGACATGGATTTTTAAGGTGGGTGTATCGCTTGAATATTTGAATTTTGAAAGATTAAGAGATTTTGCAAAATATCAGGGAAGCTGAAATATACAGTTTTGTCCTTTGGGAAATGATTGTCAGTAACGTAACGTGTATGAAAATTGAATATATTAGGCTCAAACATGCAAAATGGTATGGTCCTTTAAAGTGCTGCGATAAACCTCATGAACCTATTTTTATTTTGTTGCAGTGGTAACCTGGTGAAAGCCAAATGGATTCCAGGTGAACAGGTAGTGGAGCTCCAGTCTCCAGCTGTGAGTACAAGATACTGATTATCCATATACTTCTTGTTATAAAATGTTTATTATACTCAGTCATGCAACCTTTAATAAACTTTTTCTCCGTACACAGGGAAAGTTTTGGCAGACGATGGGTTTCTCTGCGGACGGGAAGCAGTTTCTCCTCCCTGAAGAGGCTCTCTACCTGATGGAGTGTGTGAGTACCAGATAAAACCGGTTCATCTGGGACCGGTTTAACACTTAATTCTGTTTATTCATGTAAAGAAGTATTCACGTAAAAAGAAAAATTTCAATACAATCTGCCATGTAACAGGGAAACGTGCAGGTGTTTCACCACGACTTGCCGCTGTCCATCCAGGACGGATACAAACGATTTCTGTCCTCAAACACAGTGACCCTGCAGCAGTATCAGGTGCAGCTCAGCATCAAAGACCAAAGCATAACACATCAAGTCTTAACTTGTCTCATGATATTTTTTTTTTTGCATCACTCAGGTGTTTGGGCATTTGAAGAGACTCGGCTATGTGGTGAACAGATTCAATCCAAGGTAACAGAATCTTACCTGCCCGTTTGGACAGGATTAGAAATGCATGAGGTAATGAAATATTAAGGCCTCATACTAACTAGGCTGCTCGATTCAGCAAAGATGTTTATTCGTGTTCAGAATGACAGTCAAAGGTGGAGCGAAAAGCCTGCTGTCATAGAGGGGAGGGGCTTGTAACTGTGTGTTTGTCTGTGTAATCTTGAAGCGGTGAATCATATAAACAGGTAATGCCTCAACACACATTGACAATCGCTGCAAAGTGGGTGTGGCTGTTGGATTGCCGGATTTGAAAAGTTCCAGATTTTGCCTGTAACTGTCTGGTTTCTGACGCTTTGTGATGCTGTGACATTGATGACAAGGATGTCATTTCCACCTGTCTGGCTACAGATAGAAACAGACTATTTATAGTAAAATAGTCTGTAAAAAAGTAAAATTTAAGTATCTTTATGGACTTGAACCTATTGGCCTCCAAAGAAGAATTCTGTGGTGTTTGGTATAAATGAGTTTGTGTGATGTAAAGGACCATACTGTCCTTTCCAGACCACCACTGGTTTCAGTTCATTCTGGTATGCCATTAAAATCATTTAAATCAATTATTCAGCAAATGTTTAAAGAACGAAAGAGTCAGTATAATCTTAGAGGAGTTTGTACGTATGGCATTCCAAAAAATTAGAACACAAACAAAAAGAAGAAGTATATCAGTGCCTGGTGTTAATATATGGAACAGGATGGAAAATGAAATTAAATTATGTAAAACTTTAAAAAAAAAAATTAAATGGATGTTTAAAATGAATGTATGAAGAAATACAAAAAAATTCTATGAATAATTCTTTTTGATCACAACTGTGTATGCATGTATGTGAAAATGAATATGTAAACATATTTTTCTGTATTTATTATGGTGAAGGTGGCACAATGATTTAGTGATCAGATTGTTTTTTCTTTTCCTTTCTTAAACAATGAGATATGTGAGAAGGGTCGGCTTTAAATAAACTTTTGTCTTCAGCCGACTCCTTTTCGGTCACAGAGAACAAAAAATATATATGGGATATGTCTTTGTAAAATATTGACACAAACTGTGAAATGCATTCTACTAATAATGAATGTTGAAAGACCAAAATAAATTATTTTAATTTTTTTAAAATATAAATTATAAATACATTTANAATGAATGTTGAAAGACCAAAATAAATTATTTTAATTTTTTTAAAATATAAATTATAAATACATTTAATATTTTATTTTAACTTGAAACATTCTTGGGATAGGTAATCCATCATCGCCAACAACACGTGTATTCAAGTTTTTTTTAGAAGTTACGTAATTTTAGCGTTTAGCGGCAATAAAAAGTGTGGAGTGAATGTATGCCTCCAAAGGGGAATATAGTCCCAAAAGAAGACCTGCGTTTATGGAAAAATTTAAACAACTGTGATTTCATAATTTTGTGAAACTACTAGGAGGTGAAACATGGATTTTTAAGGTGCGTGTATTGCTTGAATATTTGATTTTGAAAGATTAAGAGATTTTGTAAAATATAAGGAAAGCTGAAACACGGTTTTGTCCTTTGGGAAATGACTGTCCGTAACATAACATGTATGAAAATTGAATATATTAGGCTCAAACATGCAAAATGGCCAGTATGGTCCTTNATAACATGTATGAAAATTGAATATATTAGGCTCAAACATGCAAAATGGCCAGTATGGTCCTTTAATTTAGTAAAAGCCTCCTTAGTTTCTTCTGTATTAGGCTGCTCTCATATTTGGCTTCCAGTATAACAGCTGAGCACTGTTTGGATATTAGTACAAACTCCCAGACAGTCTGTTAATAAGTTGAAGTATGTTACACCGCCTAGAAATTTTCTTGGCTAATTGGGACTGCATTTGAAGTTTAGGATGGAAATCAGACATGTTCATCCTGTACAGAAACTAAAAGAAAAAAACAAAGCGGGTGTTAGAATTATCCTCAACAGCTTGGAGAAACTAATCCAGTCCAAATAATTCCCTTTGTACCGAGTCATTATTTTGGATGAAATTTTGAGATCAGGCTGAATCTGGCCTTTTTTTGTCTCCTTGCAGCTCAGAGTCATCTTCGTATGCACGGCAGCTGAACCTGCTGCAATCACGAGACAGGCCATCGAGGAATCTGAAGAGGAAACGCAGCAGCAGCCCGACCACGGCGTCAAGGTAAAAGAAATGATCAAATTCAACTCCAGACCTCAGAGCGACAGACAAAAAGAGCTTCTTTAATTTGAGCGGAGTCTCTTTATTTAATTGGAAATACATCTCTTTTGAGGAGAGTTCAGGAAGTGTGGGTTGTAGGGTTTTTTTTTTAATGAAATTACCCCCATTACCCTCAGTCAACATGTCAAATCTGTCACTAGTCAGGGAGTGACACAAACTTTTTTCTTTTATCAGTTACACTGAAGCACGAGAAGAATCCACCTCCGAGAAAATGGAGGAGGGTGACTGCAGCCATGAAGGTGAAGAGGAGGAGAAGAAGGAGGCTACAGAAACTCCAGAATCTCCTGCAGACCTTAAAAGCTCTTCAGAGATGTCTGAAGCCCAGAACGCCGCTTCCACCTCATCAAACCACGGCCAGGAGAGAAGCTGGTGGACAACCGATGTTCTCAGCGACTCAGACCACCCGTCACATCACCAACCAGCCGTTAGTTCCCCACGCTGGGATTTCTGCTCCATCTCGTTCCCAGACCTGGGCTCCAGGGAGGGCCTGCCCGTCCACCTGGCCTCCCCGGACCCCGCTCTGCTGCCTGGGGCTCTGGCTGTGGGAGATTGTGATGTTTCCTCCTGGCGGCGGAGAATTAACATGCGGACGATAAAGATGTCCTCAAATGAGAGGAAGAGGGAGCATGACAAGTTCACATTTAAACAAGACGTCAACAAGGACAAAGAGGTTTGTAGCAGCTGAAAATCTGTCAAAATTCAAATCAGAAATGTTAAATATGCCATGTTTTGGGCCAGAATACATGACTATAATAATTAATCCAGAAATTCATCATATTAACAGGTTTTCAGCCCGTTTAAAGGGACATGCTATGAGTTATTAAATTATGAGTTTCTTCAAGGTTCGTCAGTGTAGAAACTGGGCGGAGTATCAGGAGCTGCAGGCGAGGCGACGCGGGACGAATAAAGGTCAACCAGCTCACTTGTGGAAAAGAGACGTCGCTCCTTTACACGACCCAAGACAGCAAATATCCACTGGTGAGATCACGGAGACGCCATTCTAGTCTGTAAATTCATACTTAAAGGAGATGATGGATTTTTTCTGATAAACTAACTCTGCAATGCTACATGGGTTTGGTTTTGTGAGGCTAACTGTAATTTTTTTTTTTTTTTTTTCAGCGGAGCTATTGGATAAAATCAGTATCATCAAATCATCTGATTTGCTAGAAGGAGCATCCAGGTATCCGACGTCTGTTTTACCTGTAATCAGTGTTGATTTCAAGCACACAGATACGTAGAATATTCTGTTATACAGCCTGTATTTTTATTGTTTATTTTAAGAAATCCAGAAATTTCGCTTTATTAATTAAAAAAAAACAAACAAACAAACAGGTGAAACATCATTCAGCAGAAATCTGGGGTTAAAGTTGAATTATGAAGGATATCGGAAAATCAGTTTTTAATTATTAAGCTCCTTTTAAAGGGGACATAATATGATTCTTTTGGATATTTTTCTCATTTTTTATTGTGTAATATAGTTGCGAGTATGTGCTGAATATTGTCAAATTTCAAAATTTGAAATTGGTGCATACAGAGAGGCATCTAGTAAGACAAACCCTGAACTGCCCTGAAAAGTTAGTATTTGGTTGATCTTTTGTTCTGTAAAAAAAACTTGTAATGAAAAACTTGTTTTTGTTCTGTGCACGTTTTGTACGCAGCACTTTCTGTGATTTGGAAGTTTGGCTAAACTGATGCTGCTCTCAAAATACTCATTAAATCAGATAATTCATTGTGAATTTTGGCGTATGATGTAAGAGATATTGTCATGGAACAAGATATTTTTTACCATTTAATCATGTAGTTCAGTTTTGAAGGACTACACCGGCCATTTTGCATGTTTGAGCCTAATATGTTCAATTTTCATACATGTAACGTTACTGACAATCATTTCCCAAAACATACTACTGGAACGGTGAATTAAAAAAATTTTTTCCTACCTTCCAGACCGCCATTGGTTTCAGTTCATTCTGGTACGATATTAAAATCAACTTGTTGATACTTGAAATGTTCTTGGTAATCCATCATCACCAACAAGATGTGTATTCAGGTTTTTTTTTTTTAGAAGTTATGTAATGTTAGCATTTAAGCGCAATAAAAAAGCCTGGAGTGAATGTATGTCTCCACCGGGGAATATAATCCCAAAAGAAGACCTGCACTTATAGAAAAATTTAAATGACTGTGACTTCATAAGGCTGTGAAACATCGATTTTTAAGGTGGGTGTATCGCTTGAATATTTGATTTTGAAAGATTAAGAGATTTTGCAAAATATCAGGAAAGCTGAAATACGGTTTTATCCTTTGGGAAATGATTGTCAGTAACGTAACATGTATGAAAATTGAATATATTAGGCTCAAACATGCGAAACTGACGATATGGTCCTTTAAATTCAAAACTTTGACCATTTTTTTTCAGCTTTTTGCTGTTGAGGCTGATTAGAACCCATCAGATCAGAGCCACGTGTGAAGGAAAAATAAATCTGAATTGAGGCTTTATCTGACTTCTTCACCCCTGTAAAGATATATGATCTTTAATTTATAAACCTGAAATATGGCTCGCCTGGTGCCGGTGTTTGTCGCTGCTTTGTTGACCTTGAAATCATTCTGCCGCCACAGACCGGAGGTGATGTACTGTACGGCGTTGGAGCGTGCTTTGCTTGTGATATTCATGACCTTGTGCTTTGTCCGCTCAGGTTGAAAAGTTCAGACGAGTGGAGGATTTGTTTCGATGTTTATCAACCTGATACGGTAGCTGATTTTAAGAAGAGCAACCCGGGGAAACCTTATTCTCGCATGTGTGTGTGCAGGTAAGTAATCCACAAACCGCCCACGCGGATGTTTGCTCAAGCTTATTTTACAGAAAACAGATATCTAATTAGAATTAAAGGCTGACATACTGTAGGCTGTTTTTTTTTTTTTTTAAACCCAGATCTTATGTAAATATGATTATGAATAGGACAACTTTAGCTTTTGTATTGGGGAAAATTACTTTTCGGCAACTTGTCACAGAGCTTCAAAACAACACAACAGGACAAAACCAGGATAAATCATTTTTTCAAAAACACGGTGTAGTCAGACATATGAAAGAAAAAGAGCTTTACTGTTAAAAAAACATACTATAAGGTTTCATTATTATTTCCTCTGCCAAGGACGTTATGATATGACTCAGTTGGTTTTTTGATTGTTTGTAATTTAGGTGGATTATTCAAAGAGCTGGTGGTGGAATTGTGAAACCAAACCAAAAATTATAATAATAATTTTAATATAATATAATAAGGGAGATTTTCTGGGACATGACCCCCCCCCCCNCCCCCCCCCCTCCCCATACTAGCATGCGGATAAAGGGAGGAGAACTGACATCTTTTTTTTGGTCCACTTCAAGCACCGTGAGTCATGGAAGAACCAATTATTTTTTCGTGCAGATCAGGATTCAGGAATTTCTTTCAGTTTTTTTTTTCAAAAGTAATACAGACCGTTTCATTGATGGTCTCAATGAATAAAAAAAAGAGACCATATTTATCCTACGATAGACTACCATAGGTGCAATTTGATCAGCATCTCAATACATTTTAAAAATTATTGTTTATTATGACAAATAAGGCAATCAAGTCCTATTATTAATTAATGTAATTGTTTTTTTCTGTTAGACCAGTATATTATGAGACCAACACAAGTTCTGTCAAGGCTTTATGTTCTAGTTTCTCTTTGCTGCGGCTGCACTGGAAACAGAAAGCAAAATTAAGTTGATGAGAGTTGATATAAAAGCAGTCAATGAGAGCTTCCTGCTTCCTTAAAGGACATGTACATAGTGTCTGCAGGTTTTAAACCATCATCCTGTTGGTGTTTAGGCTCAGTCAGTACTTTACATTCACAGGATACTCTGATTTTTATCTGTGCAGCTGGAGGAAGGAAGGAAGGAAGGTTTATATATGGATGGAATTAATAGGATTCACCCGTTTGCTGAAAATGCAGGACTTGTTGCTTTATCAGGTTTGGGTTAAAAAAATAATGAACAAATTCACCTTTCAGAGACTTGAATTGTGACAGAGCATGTCTAAAAGTGGTTCCCTCTAAATATATGACCTATAGTGCCAATAAAATAACTCATGATGTTGTTTCCTGCCTCTCCTGTCACAGTTTCGACAGTCCTGTGCCTGACTTGCGAGCGATAAAGCTGCTGACCTTCCAGAGTGGAGATGTCCCCGTGGTTTTTGCTGTAGTGGACTATGGAGACATCTCCTTCTACACCTTCAAAGACTTCAAGCTGCCCACTGACGTTGATCCCTGAGTGGAAAGACCCCCACTCCTCTCCAAGCGTCACCATAAAACTTTCACCACCATGTAAGCAGAGATTTCAGTAGTATTAACTGGGTTTTCATATGTTGGATGGTTATTAAAAAAACCAACAACCTAAAGGATGGTGGGTGCAATAGATAAAAAACACCTGTGTAAAATGCAAAGTTATCCTTTTTTTCAATAATATCTAATAACTTAGTAATCTAAGTTATTTTTTCAGAAGAAAACACACAGGAAGGTCAGTTGGAAAAATCTCATCTCGTAATGATGTCATGAGTCATTGGTATTGATCATTAATGTTATCAATGCCTGCAGAGATCATTAAAGCCTGTTTGAGGCTGTTTCCTATCCACATGGTTAAACAAAATATTGTATGTTCCTGTATTAAATGCTTATTAAATCTTAAAGACAGATTCTAAGTTTTTAGGCTTTGTTTTCAGTTTTGAGTTTTCTTATCATTGGACAGGAAATATCTTTTTCCTCCATCTTTGGGGCCAACGGACCATCAGACTGATTGAATATGCAATTCTACAAGGAGGTGACCAGATTTGGCTTTTTTATGCAGCAACAACAGTTATGTTAGATGGTTTTGTGTGCCAAAAAAATCTTGAGCAGGAAAATTAAATGAAAAAACAAGCATAAAACTTGATAAGATGCTTTTATTTTTGTTGTCATGTCCAGTTGCAGTTGAGAAGGCAAACAATTTTCAGTCAAACCTCTGCTAATGTTTTAAAAGTCTCAATCCTTCTGAGCTAAATCTGAGCTAAATTCAAACACAGAGTTTGGAAAATCTGCATTTTGTATTATTCTCAACGGATCATAATTCAACGTATTAACTTTAATAAATTAGATTTAGTTGCTGCCAAGTGCTGTTATTAAAAGACCCATAAATAAACCAGAATCTGGTTGGATTTTTGGTGATAAAGTGACACATTTGTTCACATTTGGATCACAGATTGCACCTAAAGCTTAAACTCTGAGCTGGGAGGAAGATCTTTGGATTTGGAGATGCTATGAGAAAAACGAACGGCATATTTAAGTTTGGGAACTGTCTCAGGGAAACAGGGATGATGGGTCGCTCTGTTCTGCAGGTGTAACATGCTATTATTATGATTTATTTATATTCTTAATTTACGCACAGATAGGCAAGTAGATCATTCATTGTTGTAATGGCAAGAAAATAGTGTCATGTAAACATCAATGTCAACATGTTTCCAAATTACCTGAAATTTTACTTTTATGATGTAAAAGTTAACCCTACAATGCCTTTCGGTCACATTTGATACATGATTTTCTGAGATTTCTACATCATCAACATGAGCAGTTATTGACCAAAATGCATATTATATCCTATCAAAAAAAAAAGTTCCAGTTTAAATCCTGTTGAATTAAATAAATGTCAGATGTAGCAAATGTGATCCAATAATTTCAGATTTTTTTTTTTTTTTTTTTTTTTTTTTTTTTGGAGTTTGTGAAAGGGTTCAATAAAGAAATAAACTGCAAAAAAATTAGAATTTTCTGATAATTACTTGACGGCTCAGGCTTTACTGTTGATCTTTAGGCTTTTATAGTTTTATTAAAGCATCTGGAGTCATTTCCATGCAGGTGTGTGTCCGCTGATTGAGCTCGTGTACACACACATGAAAAACCTCCTCATCTCCCAAACAATCCCGCTGACATCTCCTCATGTTGACTCTCCACTTTAGCTGCAGCTCAACAATAGACTCGTACAGGTAATTGGTATTATTTCCCTTTAACAGACCACAGGAGCATGAAAGCTGAGCCTCTTCTGCACGTTGACAGTCGTGTTTGTTAAATGTATTGATCCCTTCTGATCTCAACTGTTGTAATGTTTGCGCATGTAAACCTTGATTTCAGCTCCCAGCAGCTTTGCAGTTTAAAAGGATTTACTGACATTCAGCTGAAGGCAAATGCAGCCATGTCAGCTCTGAGGACTTTACTTTTTGCTGCTCTGATGGGTGAGTTTTTAACTGTGCTCCAATTAATTAAGGCATGGAACACAATGCCGCAGGGATATTAAGTAGTAATATTACACTAATGATGTTGCAGCAGTTGTGTATTAATTATTCTCTAAAGCAGCCAGCGTGAATGTTTAACCAGGTTTTATTTTGATGTATTTTTTAATAATAATTTTATTTATAGAGCACTTTCCTAGATACTCAGAGAAATAAGACAAAAAAAATAACAAGAATAACTGCCATTATGCTAAAAAAGCCCCCCACAAAATCTGGAAAAATGGAGAGTGATGATGATAATAAGGTGAGAGAATTTAGAATTTAAAAAAGGTGTATCATTGCACCACATTAACTATTAAAGGACCATACCGGCCATTTTGCATGTTTGAGCCTAATATATTCAATTTTCATACATGTAATGTTACTGACAATCATTTCCCAAAGCATATTACTGGAATGTTGAAATAAAAATTATTTTTCCTACCTTCTAGACCACCATTGGTTTCAGTTCATTCTGGTACGCTATTAAAATCAACTTGTTGATACTTGGAATGTTCTTGGGAACAACATGTATTCAGTTTTTTTTAGAAGTTATGTAATTTTAACATTTAAGCAAAATAAAAAGCATGGAGTGAATGTATGTCTCCACTGGAGAATATAGTCCCAAAAGAAGAAGACCTGCATTTATCAAAAAAATTAAATGACCATGACTTCATAAGGCTGCGTAACTATCAGCAGGAGAAACATGGATTTTTAAGGTGGGTGTATCGCTTGAATATTTGATTTTGAAAGATTAAGAGATTTTTCAAAATATCAGGAAAGCTGAAATACGATTTTATCCTTTGGGAAATGACTGTCAGTAACATAACACATGAAAATTGAATATATTAGGCTCAAACATGCAAAATGGCCAGTATGGTCCTTTAATGTAACTTTAAACCTCTTTTTCTTCCTCCAGCTGGTGTTTGCAGAAGTCAGGAGGAGGACTGCTCATACGAGCGGCTTCTGGATCACTTAAACCTGATCAACAGTAACAGCAGTGTACTAGCAGACGTACGGCCTGTAAACAACTGGACAACACCAACGCTGGTTCAGATTGACTTGGTGATGCTTGGTATCTTAGAAATGGTAAACGTCTTTATATTTCTATATGTATTGAAAGAGCACTCCAGGGTGTGTTGCTGTCACCAGTTGATGTGTGTTTTAAAGTCATCATGCTATATTTTTTTTTGTTTTCTATGCCATTGAATGCTTATTAGGATTAATGAATGCTGTTGATTTCCTGCAGGATGAGAAATCTCAAACTTTTACCAGCCACGTTGCGTACACAATGGTAAGACTGAACTGATGCATTAGATGCAGAAAATGAATATTGATGTTCAGGTCAATAGTCAAGTCAAGAAAAAATTTATTTGCATAGCCCAGCATCATACAGTATATAATATCTTTAAAGGACCATATTGGTGATTTTGCATGTTTGAGCCCAATACAGTAAATACAATTTCCATACACTTTACTGCCAACCATTTGACAAAGTATGAAATTGTATTTTAGTTTTCCTATTATTTTGCCAAATCCTCCAATCTTTTAAATCAAATGCTCAAGTGATACACCACCTTAAAATTTAATGTTTCACCTGTTATTTATAATTAATCAGTAAAAGCCGTCTTCTCCTTGGCAGAGATGCATATTTTCTTCTGCGTAGCTCTGTGCTTAGCTCCATGCTAACGTTAAAATTATGTTACGTCAATAATATATATATATATATATATATATATATATATACACACACACACACACATCTTGCTTACTGTGACAGATTATTTATTTCAAGCAGGTTTCAAGTCTTTACAAGTTGGTTTTAATACCATTCTGGAATGAACTGAAATCAATGGCTGTCTAGAATCAATCAGTCAATCAAAGTTTATTTATATAATACCTTTCATACAAGTCAATGCAACTCAAAGTGCTTTACATGCGATTAACAAATTTCAGAAGTATTAGAATGTGAAACTAATGTACAATATATCAAAATAACAATAAATAAAAGCAGTGAAGGTAGAAGGTAGTAAAAACAATTCTAAAACTTACTACTCCAGTAGAATGCTTTGGAAAATGATTGGCAGTAAAGTGTAGGGAGATTGTATTTACTGTACTTAACATGCAAAATCACCAGTATGGTCCTTTAAGGACCCCACACAGAAATTGTTAACTACCTGGAAATCTCCCTAAAAAACTTAACTTAAGTAAAATACTGGAGACAATTTAAAGGGTGTGAAATAGGACGAGCCCATAGATGTAACAATGGAGGAAGACACATAATACAACTGAGCCATTATCCTACAAGAGGAGCTTAAGTTGGCGATGTAGTAAATCCAACATTCTAAAGACGTTCATGTGAAGCCATTACCATGATTGAGTCCAGGAAAGGAATCAAACTTGTGTGTTAAACATCTTTCAAAACCAAAAATTTCTTTGCACAGTGCTGGATGAATGAATTCGTAACTTGGAAGCCATCAGAGTTTTGTGGGATAGACGAGCTGACCGTTCGGCGAGAAAAACTCTGGATCCCTGATATACACATCCAAGAGGAGTATGTATAATTATAACATAACTATAATTTAACTTTGCCGTTGCTTCTGTTTCTTTCTGATTGCTCTGGATTGGTTTTGATTCAGATAATTTAATGTTGAGCTGTATTTAAGTTTTATTTTTTATTTTTTTTAGATTTTACAACTACATGCATTATTTTTGGATTTGGTCTCCGTTTCCTATTCAAATTTTCTTTTCCCCCATCAGCACCTCTGATACTGGAAGTGTTAAAACACCTCTGTTTCTCAGCTTGTTTCCCACCGGTCAGATGTTTATGAGAACATATCAGCGGCTGACCGTCACCTGTCAGTTAAAACTTGACCTGTTTCCCTTTGATAAGCAAGTTTGTAATATCTCCTTTTCATCCATGAGCTCTACAGGTAAAACACAGAGATGAACTCTACAAATGCAGCTGTTTGCAGCAGAATGTCACATGTACATAATTTAATTGTTGATTTTATTTCATGTATTTATTTATTTATTTTGTCTGCAGGAGAAATGACACTGGGAACATGGAGCAACGGCTCAGTCCTTACAGAGTACTCCGATGATTTCATGGTTACACAAGGAGAATGGGAACTTGAACATATTGAACTTATTGTAAAAGATTTTGGACATAACTATAGAACCACACTTGTATACATGGTAAAAAAAAAAAAATGTGAAATGAAATGTCGCTCTGCAACTTATTTCCTTTTCTCGTATTAAATTTGACCATTTCTTCACAGGTCCACATAAGAAGGAAACCGTTGTTGTATGTTATAAACTTAATAGTGCCCCTCTTCTATTTCCTGGTCCTGGATTTGGCTTCATTCTTCATCAGTGGTGCCAAAGGAGAAAAGCTGGGTTTCAAAGTGACCATCCTTCTGTCCATCTCTGTCTTACTACTGATTCTGCAAGACATGTTGCCTTCCACTGAGAAGAATTTACCAGTAATAGGTGAGAGCTGCCATACAAGCCTCAAACTAGCCAAGAGAATCGTGCTTTTCACCACCCTGACCAGTGCTGTTTCTGTACCTTTATTTTAGCTCTGTACTGCTTGCTGGTCTTCATCCTGGTGGGCATCAGCCTCCTGGAGGCCATGCTGGTGGGCTTTCTCTTGGACCTTGATGCTCAGTGTGGTAAAAAAGCTAGGAAGCAGCCAGAATTCAACCATCGCAAAGGTTGTATTATTTTATATTTACATTATAAAGCTGCTGCATGTTGTATTTTAACCCATCAATGTATTTGTGTCAAATGCTTGGTGCATAAGCAAATGAGGCCATGGTGGCTCCGTTTTACTCTGGTGGTTCTCAAAAATAAACCAGCAATAGCCAATATTTTTGATATTAACACTGAATTCAAATGACTGTGGTGAGAAAAGATCACTTCTTACAAAACTGTTTTAGCTCTTGGCTTTAGCTGTTTCAGCCGTTTGAGCTTTTGGTTTTCCTGCTTACAATTACACCTTACATTTGCTTTGCACTTGTTCACACCAGCCAAAAAATATAAACATGGGCAGCCATTTCCAGCAGAAGTCTCTGTCAAGGCCAACGTGCATGACCTAAATAACCGAACCAAAGTTAACAAGTCATTTGTGAAGAAAGTCAAGCAGCCAGCATGTTAAAGACCCAGATATTTTTCTCAGGAGTTTGTGAAAACCAAAACAGCTAAAGTAGCGTGAATGTTGGACATAAATTCATCAGATGGACAGAAACATGATTACTGTGCTTTGAGTTTCTTGGATGTGGAAGTAGAGAATTTTTTGCAATTATATTTACCATAGGAACTCCAGAAAAGCTGATGGTATATCAGGGCTGTGCGTCTGTCAGGTTATTTTAGAGGCCTTTCTGCCCCCTGGTGGTCAAAAAACTGTTATTGCAGCTTTAAGATCACATTTGCCATAAGCCTAGTTTCCTCACAAAGTCATAGAATAATATAGGTAAGAGGTAATATAGAAAAGGTAAAGATTGAAGTAATAAATTATGAAATTTCTTTATAAATAAATATTCACTTTGATCCTTTTTTGGCCATACTGTACAACATAATAGCAATATGGCAAATCTAATTTATGAGACCTGTCATTTGAGTGCAATGCAAGTATTTCTTTGCATCATTTAGGTCAGACACACTGGTATGTTTTAGGGATATGCGATACGAACATATAATTAGGCAGACAAAAATGTGGGATTGTGGACATTTGGGCCAGAGTTCAGACCACTCAAAGTTTTGTCAGTGTCTTTCATGTTAGAACTTTTTTTTTGAGAAATTGTCTTTTCCTTTTGTCACGCAGATAACGGAGCTGCAGAGGAAGGTGAGGAGAAACGAGAGAACCATGAGCTAACTTTGGTGCGTTCCAGTGACCACACCCTGCTGGGACTAATCCTGGAGGAAGTGAAGAGAGCGAGACATGAATGGTTCTCTGCTGTGGAAAAAGACGAGAAGCAGCCTGTGTGTTATAAACGAATGGTGAAAATCATCGACGCTGTATTCTGTGCCTTTTATGTGATTACTTTTGTAACTGTTATGGTGTACTTGTATTACAGATGGATTTACAAGCACGTTTTACACAATTCAACATGATATATTTATCTACAAACTGCCAATACATGCTCTTTAAGTTGACGGAAGTTTGGTAATCTGATTCATCTAAGGTCAGTTTACCTCTTTTTTTTTTTTTTTTNTTTTTTTTTTTTTTTGCTCTGTAATTGATTGTATTTTTTAAAATTTAGTCTTGTATGAATTTTATTAATGTACTCACATTTTTATTTTTTTTTGTTGTGTACAGACTAGATTATTTTCAGACATAAATTCTAATGCCATAGTACTGACTACAGTAAATAACATAAAAATTATCCAAGACTGTGGAATGGATAATAGTAGTATACTTTTATTGTTTCAAAATAAAGATGATTTCTGCTTGCATTTGTGATTTCATTTATGATGATCAGGGAGAAGAAGAAAATTTCATTGATTATTTTATTTAGGCTTCAACTGGTTACAATTACAAAATGCCGATTGAGTGAAAACACTTTTTTCTATGGATAATCTAACTGTCAATTATCAATTAATGCAGTCTTGTATGCACATTCTGCTCAAGATTTTTCTCTTGAACCTTCATGTAACTCCACACACTAACTCATTGAGACCAGCTGAAATGTTAAATTAACTTTCTCTTCATTTTGCTAAGGGAAATCAGCAATGGTGCCCCCAAGGGGTGTCCAGGGGTGTCAATACCATGCTAATTTTACTGGCCACCCCACTGGCACCCCCAGCCCCAGCACTATAGGACACTTTAACAAAAGCATACAATTCACTTCTTTCTAACACCACTAATTCCACTGAGAGTCCTCCCTGCACCTCAGTTTGAGAACCACTGCCGTTCCAAT
Organism: Lucifuga dentata; assembly: GCA_014773175.1. Taxonomy (NCBI): domain Eukaryota; kingdom Metazoa; phylum Chordata; class Actinopteri; order Ophidiiformes; family Bythitidae; genus Lucifuga; species Lucifuga dentata. The sequence continues at coordinate 128,038 of VXCM01001679.1, forward strand.
GCATTTGAAGTTGGATGTCCGACTTGGAAACTGGGACCAAAAATATTTACCCCGACTTCACGTGTATGATGTCAGTCAGCATAGTAGCACCCATGGAAGCGAGCTTTGTGAATGGAAATGATCAGCTAACAGGTGAATAAAGTATTTTTTCTTGTGTGACNTGGAAGCGAGCTTTGTGAATGGAAATGATCAGCTAACAGGTGAATAAAGTATTTTTTCTTGTGTGACATCGAAATATAAAGGTCAAAATATTTTGCTGAGTTAACTATCTAAAGTATATAATAAGTGTTTGCCATTGATACGAAAGTGTAAATAATTTCCTCTGCACAAATACCCACTGTGATTATTGTTGCAGTGGGTGATATTAACACAATCCAACCAAATAGTTCTGTAGTTTAACTTTACTTTAGTTAGCATTTCTTACTAAGTTTATTTAATCTTACTACAGTATTTATTGGCGCTCAGCCATGCTTTTTTGTTTACATTTGGCTGGAACGGTTTGAGGTCTGGGAAAAATCCGACTTCCAAGGTGCCTCGAACGCAGCATAAGGTACGGATAGGTATGTATGTCATATGACTGGTCATTTGGTAAAGTGATTGTTAATTGTTTTCGGGGGCACCTCGAAAGGGCGGGTGGAAATAAAAATGAAGGCCGAAGATATCATAATTTTTTTTAAATTTCTGATTTAACGAATGAATAGTTGTATGAAGTGCAAAAAAAGCTGACTTCCATTTTCCAGGAGTTACAAAATCCGTCTAAAAAAGCAGGGATAACATACACAGGAATACCAGTATAAGTAAAACGAGCGCTTCCAATGCGCGCCAGGACCCCGTGATTTAAAATTCCTTTATAAGAAACAAATAAAGTTAGACATAACAATATGGAACAATAAGGATGTTCAACTTTCATAATAAAAGCTTTGATGCCATGTTTACTAGTAGGGATTTTGCTTTGAAAGAAAATATCGGAAGTGTAAGACAGCATACTCGCTTCATTGACGCTCATGTTTAACTGGTTAGTTTACTGCTTTAGGTAGGTATAGGTGCAGGAGGTTAGCTAGCATATGGAAATGTATTTTTCTTTAAGCTTTAGATTTACGCTAACCTAACACTAGTCTTTCCACGTAACTAACAAGTTTAACAACAAATGTTAGCTCGGTTGTTAGGATTTTCGTTTAACCTGCTTGTTAGCTAGCTAGTGAGGATTTCATCCAGGTGACAGCTTGGAGCATCCTGCTAGCCTAGCAGCTAAGTTAGCAAGATTCAGTAAAAGAAGTAAGGTGAGTTGAATTTACTTATATTTCAAATAAGGACAGTTGCGTAGTTAGATACAACATAACCTAACCAGTTTGTCTCTTTTACCGATATAATTAGGTCACGTTCGCTTGCTTTGATATTTATTCGTGATTTTGTGACATTATCGCTTGTGTTGCATGACAATACTGCCAGGGCACCGTTAGCTCACAACAACGAATGTAGCATAAAATAAGATAGATACGGCTAGTTTTATTAACTTTAATCTCCGTGTCATGTGAAAAAAGCTGCTTCGTCTGTTAATGTTGTCACTAAAATGCACATTAATGAGCAGTAGAGCAACGTGGATCCCAGCTAAAAGATTTTGTTTTACTAAAATAACTGCTACTTAGGAGAATATTTTTTTATGCCGAATTAAAAACTGGGTCGTTATGAAACACCTTTAGTCAAATTTTCAGAATCATCTGACTCTACTACTCGTCTTACAAAACGTTAAACTGTCAGATCCGTGAACGAGTTTTTCTCCACCAAGATAAACTTGGCTGTTTGTTTTTCCTCAGGTAGAGCCTGCGGTGGTGTGGAACATGGCAGGTGGAATCACAGAGAGTGGGGAACCCTACTCTGCATTTGTGAGTCTGATAGATAACCATTGATGCCCTCAGATAATATTCTTAACAATTGTTTGATCAGTTAATGTCATCACAAATAGAGCTGCTTTGTAAATGAGTATGGAGAGCTCTTGTAAAGATGTGGTTTGTTGTTGAAACTTGGAATTTAGACGTGAAGTGGGTAGTTTGCAGGGAGCAAAGTCCAACCCCTGCAGCACTTAAGAGGTTAAGAAGTTTTAGTATTCCCTTATGTTCTATTATGAGTACTTGCAGATACTTTAATTCTATCTTTTCCTTGTTGATTTTAAACTACAAGCTATTCTCTTGTCCTTTAGACTGACTATTCATTATGCTTCTATTATTATAATAAGTCAGACTAAAGAAAGACATTTGTTGCTGATGCTTTCTCTTTAAATGTCATTGTGAGACTGTTCCACTCGAAAGTTTAGCAAAAAAGTAAGAGGAACCTATAATGCTTACTCATTGTCTTTAACACATCAGTTTGTTTTCCGGCCCGCTTTATCTTTTGACCACTCTGAATTGCTTATGCCGGCATAATGTCACCGCAAAGCCTTAGTTTCTGCTGGTCAAATGCTTTTTCCAGGAAGCTCAAGCGTTGAATCATTAAACCACTCTGCTATTCGATAGGGGGTAGGCCTGTCTAATTAACACAGTTTTCTACCTTTACTGGGTGATTAATCCACCTGACTGTCCTATATTAATCAAACAAAGCATTATAAAACACTTAATGCTGCAGTGTAACCTTATTTGTGCTCTGAAATAACAGAGGATGTTAGACAATCAGCAGCAAAACTGGGTGACATGAAATTTAAGAACACAAATACAGCAGAAAACAAAATTTAAAAAAGTATCTTAATCTCTGCAGGGCCATGTTAGACTTGAACCCGGTCTTCAGTCTATGTTCTCTCCCATGTTTTCCAGGTGGGGTTGGTGTACATGTTCAATCTGATCGTGGGAACTGGAGCTCTGACGATGCCCAAGGCCTTCGCTACAGCGGGTTGGGTGGTCAGTATAGCGCTCATCTCCTGCCTAGGGTTTATGAGGTGAGCCTTATTTTACCCTAAATGCAGTTTGGAATAATGCCATCTGGAAGACACAGTGTTCAGCATTCATTTATGTTATGCTACTTTTTTTATGCTTGTGAAAACTGAGGATGTGGAACAAAATTGTATTTTTTCGATAATCGTGTCAAAATTTGATGGTGAGCTAATGGTATAATAAAAATGGAGATCCAGCAGAACGTTCCTCTGGTTTTACAAAGGGAAAGTATGTTATACAAAGGGCTGAATGTGGACGTGTCTAGCTTGCTAGATTCTGCATACACACAATTTTTACATAGGTCATCTTTTATATAAATAGTGTGACTTACTAGACGACAACTTGAAGGACCATACTGTTGAGTTTGAATGTTTGAGCTCAGACAATAATACCCGCATACACATTACGTTACTGCCAGCCATTTTTCCGAACATAACTCTGCATTTTAGTTTTCATGTTATCTTTCCAAATCCCCTAATCTTTCAAAATCAAATGTTCAGGTGATACACGCACCTTAAAATTCAATGTGTATCCTGCTAACACTTACACATGCTTTTAGAAGACACAGTCATTTTAATCTCTGTGTAAGTTTCTCCTGGGACTATATTCCGTGGTGGAGACGTACATTTCCCCCCCGTAGCTCTTTGTTGGATCAGTTAAATTAAGTAACGTCGACAAAAAAATTTAATAGAGGTTTTGTTTGCTGTGCTGGATTACCGATCTCAAACACGATTCATGTCTCTACAAGTAGATTTTTAAGGTACTCAAATGAACTGAAACCAGTGGAAAGTAGAAAAAATAATTCTAAAATTTAAACATAAACAAATATGTTTTAGAAAACGGTTGGCAGTAATGTAATGTAAAGTATTTGGGTTGTATTTATTGGACTCAAACATGCAAAATCACTGGTATGGTCCTTTTAGGTTTTCTGGAAGATATTACAGATAGCTGTAGTTACAGTCGAGAGAAATGATTTTTCTCCTGCTGCTCAGATGTTCTTTAGCCAGAGACTTCTTTACTGATGAACTGCAGAGACTCGTATCACGGCTGTGATTTGTGTCACACATATAATATTACATGACTAGAACACGAGGCGCCGCCGATGAGTTACTGCAGTCCATCAGATACATGCTGAAGGTCAGATTTGTCTGTATATGGTGCTGGAGGGTTCAGTATATAAGTCCTTACAAGGACCAGATACTATTTCATGCTTGTCTTTGGTTCTTAAAGGATCATATCATACCTGCCACTTTGCATGTTTGAGCCTAATATATTCAGTTTTCATACATGTAAGGTTACTGACAATCATTTCCCAAAGAATAAAACTGTATTTCAGCTTTCCTGATATTTTACAAAATCTGTTAATCTTTCAAAATCAAATATTCAAGCCCACCTTAAAAATCCATGTTTCGCAGATAGTGATGCAGCCTTATGAAGTCATGGTCGTTTAAATTTTTTGATGACCGCAGGTCTTCTTTTGGGACTATATTTCCCGGTGGAGACATTCACTCCGTGTTTTTTTATTGCACTTAAACACTAAAATTAAACTCCGAAACTCTGAAAAAAACCTGACTACACGTCTTGTTGGCGATGATGGATTACCTATCCCAAGAACATTTCAAGTATCAGCAAGTTGATTTTAATAGCATACCAGAATAAATGAAACCAATGGCGATCTGGAAGGTAGGAAAAAAAATTTAATTCACCATTTCAGTAGTATGCTTTGGGAAATGATTGTCAGTAACCCTACGTGTATGAAAATTGAATATATTAGGCTCAAACATGTAAAATGGCCGGTATGGTCCTTTAATATGTTTTATTGGTGCTGTAATATGATGATATTGACTTGAAATGAACAAACGATTTGTAGTGGTGTCATTAATTGTTCATTAACCATCTGCAGTCAAAAGTCACATTTTTTTGCTGATTTTTAGAGACTTTCCATCATTTTCCAAAATATTCTAGAATCAAGTAGAAAATTAACAACGTTTTATAATTTATTTTAGACGTTTTTGCTCTGTTCTTTCAGATTGTATTTTTTTTTTCAAGAATGAAGAATTTTCTAGAAAATCTTTGAGACTCCAGAGGGTTAATGTTGCTTTGTTAGCCTGTTTTCTTACCGTTCCTCTCTCACCAGCTACATGACCACCACCTTTGTGATCGAAGCCATGGCTGCAGCCAACGCTCAGCTGCGCTGGAAGAGGCGAGAACAGGAGTTGGTGAGACAACACACAAATGCTCTAAGAAAGAAGAATGGTCCCTCTGAGACTTTGCTGTAGATGAGTCAGAATACATAGATATTAAAAAGAAATAACTGTTCCTCTCTGTCAGCTGGAATGTGTTTAACGGCACCACAAAGGCACAAAGTGATATTAATGCAGCAGAGGAACATCTACACTCGTTAGTTCTTGTTCTATTGCAGTTCTTGTTTTTGACAGCTAACTTGTGTGACAAAACCCCCCCCCCTTTTTTTTTTTTTTTTTTAAAGCAGAGATAAACCTTAGAAACCATCTGTGTCAGAATAAACAGGACTCAGTCAGTGATTGTGAGGTTAATTTTCTGGCTGAAGAAACACTTTGCAAGGCAGGGTATTAAAAAGAAGTCAGTTTTGTTTGGACTGTGCAGATCAAATTCATCATCCATTGATTCCTAAAAAAAAAAATAGACTTATGCAAATCCCTGATATGATACAGGCTTTGGCGCTGAGTAAAGAAACAGGCTTGCTGCAGTCAAAGTGGGATTGTAATATTTAATTTGTTGTTTTTTATCTTTGGTAATTTGCAGTGCTCACTGACAGTTTTTCTTTCTGTTTCCATACACTTTAAAGGACCATACCACCCATTTTGCATGTTTGAGTCTAATATATTACATTTTCATACATGTAACGTTACTGACAATCATTTCCCAAAGCATACTACTCAAACGGTGAAACGCATATGTTTTTCCTACCTTCCAGACTGCCATTGGTTTCATTTCATTCTTGTACGCTATTAAAATCAACTTGTTGGTATTTGAAACGTTCTTGGGATAGGTAATCCATCATCGCCAACAAGACGTATATTCAGGTTTTTTTTTTTTTTTTTTTTTTTTTTTTTTTTTTTTTTTTTAGAAGTTATGTCATTTTAGCGTTTAAACACAATAAAAAGCAACAGAGTGAATGTATGTCTCCACCAGGGAATATAGTCCCAAAAGAAGACTTGCGTTTATGGAAAAATATAACGAGCGTGATTTCATAAGGCTGCATAACTATTAGCAGGCAAAACATCGACTTTTAAGGTATTGCTTGAATATTTGATTTTGAAAGATTAAGAGGTTTTCCAAGATATCAGGAAAGCTGAAACACAGTTTTATCCTTTGGGAAATGATTGTCAGTAATGTAACATGTATGAAAATTGATTATATTAGGCTCAAACATGCAAAATGGATGGTATGGTCCTTTAAAATGTCAAAGTATTTTCCCAGCATCAAAACTGAGTGACCTTTCCTGTCATTCTGTTGTCCACATTTTGGATGATTTCAGACGTCGTTTTCCTTACATTTGCTGCAGCTTTGTTCTGAGAGGAATCTCGATAGTTTTTGTTCGCTACACCAGCCTGATAAATGTTACTCGACTGTAGAATATGTCACGTTCGAAGCCTGAAAAAGCGCTTCTGCTTTCACAGCACATTTTTATTCAGAAAGCAGTTGTTGTTTTATGGCTTAACCTTAGGAAATGTGAAATGTGTCTCTTGCCACCTTTATAAGAAATCCAATTTGGGTAGAGCTGTTAGTGTAGTACAGCAGTAGAGTCCTCCATCATTTTTGCTTTGACTAAGATAAAGACCATCTCCACTTTAAATGGATTGCCCTTAGCCTATTGTTTCTCCCCTGGTGGAGAAGTCTTCGTGCTTAATGCCTGTGGGTTTCCAGTTGAGGAGTTATCAGCCTAAGCTTCTGACAGCGCCCCCAGCACACCGCCTGATTCATAGCTCCTTCACTCCCCTCAGCTCCTCCGCCCACGTAATCGAAAACAAGAGAGGGAGAAAACTGGGAATGTTTGCCACCGAATGCTTTTTATTTCTCTCTGCTTGACTGAAGCATATTAAAGAAAATGAAAATCCATTTTTGAGGTGACGCATTGGCGTACGTTTTATGAGAAAGTCCCATAAAAGTTTATTAGTTCAGAACTGTCCAATGAGTTTGTGAATGGTGTGTTTTCACGTCTTCAGTGCTGTTTTGGATAAAAGGTCATAGTTGCGGGAAAAGTTAAACCACGGGATTTGCAGTGATTAAGGTTGATGACCAAAAACATTTTCTACACCAACGCCCCTAAAACAGGGATCCTCAAATACAAATCTTAAAGGTCCACAAAGTAAATTTTCAATATTTTCAATAAGACAAAGGTCCATTTATCAAGGTCAGCAAGCCAGGGTCAGATTGGGATCCTAATTTTTACTGGGAATTTAAGGTGTCCAGTGAGGCGGGAGGGAGGCTGACGAATGAGCCCAACACCGTGTCAACCCATCATTGTCATGGAGATGATGGGATGCTGAATGTGATTAAACCAAACCAAAGAGTGTACTCTGCTTTGGCTGCGGAGAAAGCAAAAATTTTGACTCGCTGTGTCGCAGCGATGTCTCGCAGATAATACAAATAATACATGAAAAGTTTAATTTTCTCAGAGTACGGAGACAGTTGTGGTTCGGTCCAGATCTGGACCAGAGTCTGGACTTTGAGGATGACTGGTCTAAAAGATCGCATTTACGTTGGTTCTTTGGAAAAAGTCCCATCTTTCATTTCTGATTCGCCAGCATGGAGTGTAAACGAATGAAACATTTGAAGTCATTTTACAAATATTTATACAGTATTTACATATTACATATTTACATATTAACAAATCTGAGTGTAGCATCATGTGTTTCTGTTTGACTGTATGTAGTGAATAATCATTCTAAATCGAATCCAAAGATCTGAGTTTTCCAGCTGTGGTTGGATTGTAAAATCGTTTTCAAGACTTAAGGCTTAAATCAGATCATATATTCAGCCGATATTCATTTATTACCCAAACACAAAGCATAAACAAGCATGTTGAAGGGTTCCTATGAAATATGAGTTATTAGGGTTGTGGCAAGGAAATAAATTTTACAGTTGAGCAATAAAGTTCTATTATCAAATAAGACGGTTACAATAGATATAGGCCCAGGGACTGCAGATGAAAATGATCCTTTTTTTTTTTTTTTTTTTTTTTTTTTGTCTAAGTCCGTTACATTTACACCATAGTTGCGTGATGTTAACTAATGAAGATGGTCCCTGTGAAACTAAATAAATCTTCTTCTTCTTTTCCTTTCGGCTTTCCCTTCAGGGGTCACCACAGCGAATCATCTGCCTCCATCTAACCCTATCCTCTGCCTCCTCTTCTCTCACACCAACTAACTTCATGTCCTCTTTCACTACATCCATAAATCTCCTCTTTGGTCTTCCTCTAGGCCTCCTGTGAAACTAAATAAATAAATGAAAAAATATAGGATAATGGTAAAGTTCATTCTTAAATATTAAATAGCAAAAAATTGAACATGATTTCTGAAAAAGATATGGGTCAAACACACATAAAAGTAAGCCCGTTCTTTAGCCGTATCTGCCAGCATCATCATCATCGATTCTACTTGGATTAAGGCAATAAATCATTTGTTCAAACATCATGCAAACTCCATAATTAGATTGAAATTGACATAAATCAGAATAAGCTTACGTCTTGCTCAGATTACTGTCTTAACCGCAGTACAGATAATAATCAGAGTATAGCTTTCATGGAAACGTACTTAGGCTTCAGGTGTGGATAATCGTCTCTCATCCTGTTTGCTGATTTTGCTGATTGATTTTCACTGTCAGTCATCATCTCCTCTTCATCTCTTCTCCTCAAACCAGCGTGTCACTTTTTAATTCAGTAAATGACAGTGAACGATTCTCACTGTTGACTGTTATTGACAGTTAACTGAGAATTAATCAGCAGAAAATTTTGCAAATGAAAACCGATGACAGGGACACGTGATTTATATGAATGGTGAGATCCTCAATTTCCCATGGTGCTTCCCAGCTGTTGTAAACAATTTCCAGATGCTGCCGTTTCCTGCAAATAAACACATGTTAATAACTTGTAAACAGACTGTTGTTTATACTGAGAAATAAGTGGTTACTATTAGGAAAATGACCAAACATAAATACAACCTCACACCTTCATATCATCGCTACAGGTCGATGACAGCGATTCCACCTCTGACTACTCAGATGATGATGTTGTGGGAAGAGGGCGATCAGAGCCGGAGACTAAACCCATCTTGTCAATCCGTAAGTACTGCGGTGTGTGTGATAGTATATCATTTTAGTTTTTGCTATGTTAAACATTGTTATTAGTGCAATGACTGATGCCAAATATAAGTGTCATGGTGGTTAAAAGGTATTTACTGTGGTCGACAATGAAGAAAGACAGGAGACAGGACAAGAGGAAGTGGAAGAAAGGGGAAATACAGTAAAATGATTTTTGTTATTTCCCCTGATTTTTACATTACCTGTGTTTACATGGACCCTAATATTCCGCTAATTATCATAATAATAGCCCAATCAGAATAAAAATGCCTCATGTAACCGCCTCAATCGGAAGAGACTGGCCTGATCTGGGCCGATCGGAAGGAATTTTCAATCAGGTTGAGAAGGTTGGTTTAAACCTTTCATAATCCATTCATTTGGAAAATTTTAGCGCCTAATAACCATGTAAACGCTTAATCCAATAGTTTCTCTCTGGTTGGAATAAATATGTTTTTTTCTGTGCATGTTTCCCCACATGGGGCAACATTATCTGATGTTGCGTTGAGATGCTGCTTAATTAGAAAGAACAGCAAAAACGCAAATAGCGTTCCCAGGACATGATGTGGGTCCATCTGAAAACTGTATTAACAGGCAGAACGGATGAATGAATGAATTTAATTTTCTAAATAACGTTAGAAAAAAAAAAGACTTCTTCTTCTCCTGTATTTCTGGCAGATTAGACGGTTCACAGCAGGCAGAACCACTTTGCACATGTCAAAAACGTTATATTTTGATCAAATACTTTGGGCCATGTAAGCGCACATCGTATTGGATTATTTTATTTAGCATCCATGTAAACGGTTAAGTTGGAATCTCTAATCAGAATGATTTCATTCGGGTTGAGGAAATATTTGTCCATGTAACCACAGCTTTTGTAATATAATAGGGACTGTGTTGAACATCTTCGAAGTTACAAAATGTGAGGTTGATGCCTATAGAAATGCACAATAATATAGGTCCTGAACTGCCCTGAAAACCTCGTTTTTGATTGGTCCTTAACTTCTCTAACATGTTTATATCAACATGTAACACACTTGGACACACCCACATTTATAAGTCTAGCAAGTTAGTTAGTGTTTGAGCAACAGTGGAGATGATAGTGGACTACAGAAAGAACCCAGCCCCACCCACCCCCATCATCCTGTGCGATGCCCCAGTTGACACAGTGGAGCACTTCCGCTTCCTGGGCACCATCATCACTAGGGACCTCAAGTGGGAGCTGACCATCAGCTCCCTCACCAAGAAAGCCCAGCAGAGGATGTATTTCCTGCGGCAGTTGAAGAAGTTCAAACTGCCAGCGGCTATGATGGTAGTCTTCTACACCATCGAGTCCATCCTCACCTCCTCCATCACCGTCTGGTACGCTGCTGCCACCACCAAGGACAAGGGCAGACTGCAGCGTATCATTCGCTCTGCTGAGAGGGTGATTGGCTGCAATCTACCATCCCTCCAGGACCTGTACACCTCCAGGACTTGGAGATGAGCGGAAAAGATTGTGGCTGACCCCTCCCACCCCGGACATCATCTTTTTGAGCCACTCCCTTCTGGCAGGAGGCTATGGTCCATCAAGACCAAAACTTCACGCCACAAAACAGTTTCTTCCCAACTGCAGTAGGACTCATTAGTCAGACCAGAGACTGGCACTGACCACCCCATCCAATCCCCACCCCCACTCCACCCATGCACTCACACATCCCCCCAGTCATCACACGTTGCACTACATCCGTTCACTTACAACGTAAGTTCTATAACCATTGGACTCTATGCGCTACATTAATGCACATTCTCTGTATATTATATTGTACATTCTCTGTATATTGTACATTTTATACATTCTGTGTATATTGTACATTTTTTGATCGTATATTTGTATTTATCTTGTATATTTTTCTTTTCCTTCCTGAGCACCATGCACCAGAGCAAATTCCTCGTATGTGAAAACTTACTTGGCAAAAATAAATCTGAATCTGAATCTTTGTTCAGCAGCTGATGCAGCTGGCCAATCAGAAAAGAGGGTCTTAAAGAGACAGTGCTGCCTAAAATTGTCTCTTTTCACTTGGCGTGCACAACAGTGCTACAGCACAGGAGAGTAGGAGTGGATCACTGTGTTTTTTTTTTTTTTNTTTTTTTTTTTTTGTTGTTTTTTTTTTTGCACAATAAAGCATTGAAAAGGTTTCAAAATAGATCTCTAAATGAAATGGAAACAGAAATCTGTATAATATTTTTCCAAAATGCACCAAACAGGGTTCTCATGCTTTGACCTCTCTGGACTTCTCAATAAAAAAATAAAATAAAACACATAAATGAATGTGGTTTTTTTTCACATAAAAGCATTGCAAAAGTTCCAAAATCTATCCCTAAATGAAAATAAGAGTATAGAAATCTATATAAAACATCCCCTTTAAATGTGTTTGTTTTAGTGGTGGTCATCAGTGTATTTTTTTAATTAGAATTTAAAGATCTTAAACACTGAGATATGATTGCATACAGAGATAAATTTTGAAAAGATAATCATACTGTATATTTTTCATATAAGCACATGCATAAAAATGCAGCCTCAAGGGGGCACAAGCCAGTGTCCACCTTGTGCCGGTCCCAAGCCCGAATAA